>UCOH01005712.1:0-172981 GCA_900474275.1 Synergus japonicus
GTTCAAATCAATATAAAAAATCTTTGACTATATATGAATAATATGTAAAAGATCAAAAAGTACATTTTTTTAATATAAGATTCAGATTTAAAAATATTCTATGGTTTACATTTTCGATCTTAGACATCTAGGTCGATATTTTTTTCATTATGTAGGTTTTTTATCACAAAAAATATATTTGGAAGTGATAGAAAAAAAAATGATTCACTAAATTTATTTCAACGTATGATTATAACGAAATAATAACAAAGATTTATTACAACTTCAACATTTCAAGATAAAAAAAATTTAATAATATTCTACATACTTACCACTTGTATACTTAATCAACTCTTTTTATATCACTATAAAAATCTAAATTTTGTCATACACCGCTACCGCATGAAATCGCGAAATCGCATAACAAATGAACATAACCTCTCTATCTTATGACAATTTTAAAAACTTTCTCACTCGCACAGTTTCCCATGAATAAAAAGAGGACAACTGCGCACATGCGCACTCAAACAAAGTTCTTCTAAAGACTTATGATCTAGTTTTTGTTTCCAGGTTGCGAAAGGGAGTTCGATCTCCTTATTATTCCTTCGTGGTTAGGATAAATGATAATTCTGTTACACAGAAATTCTCGCTTTTGATAATTCTGGTAACTGAAATTTCGGTAAAATGACGATTAGGTCGAAGAGAAGTTCTATCTAATGTCAATTCGTGCAAATGTAAATTAGGTTGTATGATTATGCGGTTAAACAGAGGATAGGCCAAATGTAAATTAGAATAAGTGGAAATTATGTTAAATACTAATTCGGACAGTTTAAATTTTAGTTACATGTAAATTCGTGAAAACGTTAATTAGGTTGAAAGATAGTTAGGGAACGTAGAAATGAGGGCAAATTTTAATTCTGAAAAATGAAAATTACATTCAACGATAATTCTGTTTCATAGAAATTAGAGAAAATTTTACTTCGAGAATTTGTAAATTCGGTCAAACTATGTTTCGGAAAAATAGACTTTAGGAACAATGGAATTTCGTTCAAATAGATAGCAGGTTAAATACTATTGAGGGCAATCAGAAATTAGAAAAAATTGATATTAGGGCAGTTGATAATTAGAAGAAATGAAAAATCTGATTTATAAGAATTAGAGAGAATTTTAATTCGGATAAACGGAGATTAGGTCCAATAATAATTCGGGTGTATAAATATTAGAGCAAATTTTGATTTGGTGAAATGAATTTCGGTCAAATGGTTATTATGTCAAATGAAATTTGGGTGATATTCATACGCCTCATTTCGAACAAATCAAATTTAGGTTGAATGAAAATTAGATTAAATCTAAATTATGACAAATGGAAATTCAAGTAAATAAAATTTAAGTTAAATGCAATTTGGGGTAAATAAAAATTATGACAAATAGAAATTCGGATAAATATAAATTAGACTAAATAGAAATTCGGTTACATAAAAAGTAGTATCGATAGAAATTAGGATGAATGATAATTATATCGCATGGAAATTCAGTGATCTGAATATTAGGTTATGTAGAAATTAGGACAAATGAGAATTATGACAAATAGAAATTCGGCTAAAGAAATATTATGACAAATGGAATTTCGGATAAGTAAAATTTATGTTCTATGGAATTTAGGGTGAATAAAAATTATAATAAATTGAATTTCGGATAAATAAAATTTATGTTAAGTGGAAATTAGGGTAAATCAAAATTATGATAAATGAAAATTCGAGTAAATAAAATTTAGGTTTAGTGCAATTTAGGGTAAATAAAAATTATGTCAAATGGAAATTCGGGTAAATAGAAATTAGACTAAATAAAAATTAAGATTAATAAAAATTATGTTCAGTGGCTTTTAGGTGACTTAATTTTAGGTGAAATTAAATTCATGTTAATTGAAATTTGGGGAATATTCATGCGCCTCTGAAAAAATAACTGGTGAAATGAAGAACTAAGGCAGATGATATTGAATGACAAAAACACATCAATGAGCAATGAGCATTAAAGGCAATAAGATTCAAAGACAATCAAAAGAAAATTCGATTATTTTCTGTCTAAATCGGTTCAAACCATGCATTTTTTATAATAATTGTTTATAAATTTAACAAACAATATCGGATAGCACATTTTCGAGTTCACATTTTTCGTCGTTGGTCTAAGCGCGCGATTTCGATGCATAAGTATTACTTAAACTAGGGGTGCCTTCTGAGCACACATTCTCATCACAATATGCGTGCTTTAATTTGTTTACATACGTTTATTTAAATTTCTTAAGGTTCTATTGACCTTAAGGAACACATTCTCATCAGAGACAAATGATTTTTAATTATTATTTTCTTATCTTATAATTTTCTCTTTATCACGCGTTATTTTTCTCAAAATAAAACAAAATTCAAACATACATACATATCGACAGACAAAAACATTATTAAACCATTTTTATTCAACTATTTTTATTAAAAATTATTTTTCACAGAATAATAGAAATTTTAATTTTGCAAATTTTCTTCTTGTCTTCCTTTTCCTCTTCCTCCTCTTCTTCCTCTTCCCCTTGCTCTTCCTCTTCCTCTTCCTCTACCATATCCTCGTCCTCTTCTAAAACTTGCACTTAACGCCATATATACTATAAAAGTAGCAACTTTTCACTGTTGATTTTCTCTTGTCATTCTTTGACGATACCGCACATATCTTCCTGCCCTTGGTGCATTCCATACTGCTGAAATAAAAATCTCAATTTTATTATCTTATTGTAATATTAATTATTAAAAATTTTTTTTCTTTTTATTTTTAAATATATATTTATTACCATTTATTCTATTATCTTGACCATCACCAACATTTTCCCTCTGAATATTTCCACTATGTTCACCTAAAATCATATTTTATTTATTATATTATCAAATATCGTTAATTATTTATTTTTAAAAATATAAAAAATAAAGAAAACTCTTTCAAAATCAAAAACAATGAGGAAAATGTTCAGAGTATTAAAAATATAAAAAACTGTGCAGCGCTGTGATTTGTCCGATTCACAGATTTCATACTTCGCCTTTTTTTACCAATTTTGAACAGTGATATCTCAGTAACCACTGCACTTAGAAACTTCAAAAATAAAGCAAATTAAAGCTCTTGAACTCTACTTTCTCGCAGAAAAGTTCACTTGGGGCTTAAATATTGATGATCGATCAATAAACTCAAAGAAACGCAACAAAATTACGTTTTTGTGAATTTTTTTAATGAATAAAAGAGCTCTATTGATGCCAAAAAATTTTTTTTCACCTCTAAACCACTACTGGGCACACTGTTATCATCCATGTAAACGATCTCAATAGATTAGAGGTTCCTAAAAAGCACAGACCAAGAAGAGACAGCTTAGGAGTATGAAAAATTTGAAAACATTCGAAAAAAGCGTTTTTTGTAAAGTGAAACGTGTTAAACGCTTTTTAAATTCGGTTTCGCAGCTGCTTTCATAGTTTTATGGTACAAATAAACGATTCCCGGGACAGGAGCCAATATTCAATGTAATTGGTAAATAAGCTCCACCCTAATGTAATTAGCGCCACTTATGTAATAATTTTTTTAACCTCTTTAATGCTTTTATGCTGAAATATGTTAATAGGTTATGTTACCGACACGTAGTTTGTAGGGATAAAGGATGTAACCTACGGATATGGCGTTAAGCCATCTATAAGTTCTCTCTTCTATGTTTCGTCCCAGGTCCGTTCACTGGACTCATCAGTAAGGCAGTGTGAACGGACCTTGCCTTAGACTCAGGGAAGGAGAGTTTTTCAGATGCCGGGAATCGAACCCGGGCCGTCTAGCTTTTCAGCGTACAACACTGTCACTGAGCCATGCTGTACAGACGATAGTAATGGAAGGGGGAACATAGCCATTCTGCAGGCTGGCTAGTCCCCACAAGTTGAGATGGGTTGGGGAGTTACGTGCCACTATTAGGTTTTAAATATTTCACCTATAGTGAAATACTGTAAAATACACTACACAAAGAAAAATGTAAATCAGCGGGTTTTTAACAATTGTACAAATTCTTTACACAGAACTTTTATTATAAGACAGAATCCAAAAATAGGGTAATCATTCCTGAAAATATCAGTAATCTCTCTATATATTGATCTTTTCTGTCCACAAATTATACAGGCACACAAAAAAAAAGTGGTAATGTCCAAAAACCGAACCTATATATTCGTATGTATTTTGACGCGCTGAATCCGAATCCGGAGTCCGTTTTGCTCAATCACGTTAAATTTAAGGGCATTTGAAGATCAAATCGGTAAAAAAATCGATTGACAGAAGATTATTATCATTTCTATGGTTTTAACGGACGCTGAATCCGAATCTGGAATCCGTTTGATTCCATCATGTCTGCATCAAGGTCAATTCAAGGTCAAATTTTCAAAAAGTGAATTTTTTACTTCAAATTCTGAAAGAGCGGGAAATTTTACGTCCAGAGATGGTATTCATTTTTATTTATATGATGATTCTAAAGGTCATTTCTAGGTCAATTTAAGTTAGTAACTTGATAGTTCGAATGACGATTGCAAAAATACGTCTTCGTGGAACTTGACTACAGTTTTCATACGTTTTGAAGGTCGCTGAGTCCATTAGACCGCAGCACGTCAAGGTCAAGGAGATTTGAAGACCTAGTTGAGGGCAATCAAGTCGTTTGAAAGGCGATAACTAGTATTTCTATAATTTTGAGAGTCGTTCTATTTGGATACGGTCTCAGAATTGCCCCAAACTTGTCACCCTGGTCACAAATGATATGTGAATAGTTTGTAAAACTTCTGTCTAGACGCATATATCGAATCAGCCGTGCAGTACCTTCATAGAGATGAAGATACTCAAATATGCAAACTGACTTTACCACTTTTTTTTTTGTGTGCCTGTGTTATCATTTTCATAAACATTTTTATAAAAAAATTCTTTATAATTGAGATTTTCTCACATTTAAATTTATTTTTCTGACCGAAAGTGATTCACAATCCTTTTTAGAGCCATTTATCATTTAGCTCGAGGCTGCTGGGCTTCTCGCTCGGCGGAACTTCTTCGGACTCATTTATCGTATCAATTATGAATATTTATTGTTTATTAAACTGCTCGCTGCATTGTACAAGGTTGAGACTGTCATTAATGTTTTCTAACGCCTTCATTACAGAATTAAAGTCATTGTAGGGACGTAATATTAAGAAAATAAATTTATATCTAATGTATTGTACCTACATGGAAATATTACATCCCTACAATGACTGTAATGCAGGCATTAGAAAACTTTAATGACAATCTCAACCCAAAGCTTCTTTTTCAACTTGTAATAGCTTTCATTGAGTAATTTTTTTTCGTACCATTTTCATTTGACTTTTTTTATACAGTCATAATAAAAAAGCAACATTTCTTACTTTTCAGCACTTGTTTCACAAAGTACTGTTTGATATTCACTTTTGAAACTCAAATATTTACCCATATAGATATTCACTTATATAATGATTAAAAAAATTATTTAGGTGGAGCTCCGAACCGTCCGTTACCACCAACGCCAGATGAAGAAGAATCAGGAGATCGTACACTAGTCATGAAAAGAGTATGTATATCCATTCTTTTTTAAAAAAATGCGTACCTCTGCACTTATTATTCCTACAATTATGTATCTTATGAGTGAAAACATTTCAACCTAACAATTTTGTGATATTAAGAACAATTAAAATGTATAAATTCTACAAAATCGAAAGATGTGGATATTTCCAATATTCAGTTAGTAAATTTTATATTATTTAAACGTTATTAAGTCCTTAAGATTTTATTTTATAAAATTTGACTGATCTTTTGTTTGCAATATAGCACCATACTTGCAGTAATCGTATTATTGTAAAACGTATAACTATTTTTTTGATCACCTTTATTGACAAATATCACTAATAGTATTTTGTGAACCAGTGAAGCAAAAAAGTCTTTTTACGCCGAGCGTAGATTTACAATAAATTTCCGAGATGAGTCGAATGCACAAGTCGGAGAAGTGTGTTACTAACACGCGAGACGTAAAAAGACGTTTGCTTCGTTGGTCCATACTGCAGCCGCCTCTTCTTGCGTATGGCAAGAGAATATTGCAGGGATGTATACTCAAAATGAGCATAAAGGGGGCAGCAATCGTTTTGAAAAATAGATACGTGAAGTATGTACAGCACTCATCACTGATACGCTTGCTTCCAAAACAAATGAACGAAGAGTAAAAAATTATAAAAAAAAAGCTCATAGTAGGGGGGTGTATCATAGATGTTTAAGAAGAAGTGATTGTATACTTTATGCGACAGTTGCATGATAAATAAGTTTTATTCTGAAGGCACGCCTGACGTTTGAGATAAGATTGACACGTCAATTAATACGACTTACAATAGTGTGTTAGGGAACTAAAGTAAATTCGCATGCGCGCACAGGACAACTGTCAGATTTTTAGTCTATAATAGTCTTAGGAGTATTGTAATTATAGGTTCATAATTATACAGTTTACCTCTTCTTTCGTATAAATAACTACTTTCAAAGCTAAAAAAACAGCTGATAAAATTGAATAATTATGCTTTACATAAATAGCACAAGCTTCAAGATTTTTGCTACTGAGATTTAAAGATGTTTCTCGCGTAATTTTTCGCGCTGAATCTTAATCTGGCAGCAGAGTTTGTCTAGTATGTCAGGTTATGTTATAAGAACAGCAAATTTTGTTATTTATTCCTGCATGTATTATCATCTAGTACTACTCTCCCCTTTAACATCCATCTTCGATCTTTTACATTTGATTTTTCTTTCTCGAGATTTACTATTTTCAATCTATATTACTTCGTAAATACTAGTATCATAACCTAATTACGTGAGAAAAAACTTTCAGATTTCAGTGAGAAAACAAAAGTCTCATTTTCGTAGGCCTGTGTAATTTTATTTCAAAGGGAAATTAAATATAAATGCACTATTTAATTTTATTGCAGAACCGTGAAGCAGGAGATCGCATGAGGTCAGGTTCTGACTTTCAGAGGTCAGAGTCATCTCCTGGATCAAGACCATGCTCTGTTCTACCTGATCTTCTAACATCTTCACCGAGTCAACGGCAAGATAAGTCTACTAGTGAAGAGGTCAGATTTTACTGTAACCTGTAGAGGAGTTATTTTTAAGTGGGGTGAGATTATTCCGTGTCACTATCAATTCCCTTTTTTTTCAAGAATATTCCTTATATAAAAAATACAAAAGATGGTCAAAAGAAAGATAATGCTTTCTTTGGAAAAGTTTCTAACGCATGTTAGCTTTTGTAACTGAAATTAATTGAAATATTTCTAGATGAAACTTGGTGTACCGAAGGTTTTGATATCGTTGAATTTGCAAGTATTACAGTATTATTTTTGTGCAAAATTATGTAAATATTGCGTTTACTGTGTGCTTGTCTGTAGATCTTTAGTTTGTGAGCACGATAACTTTCGAAAGAATTGACCAATTCAATTGGCCGTTGGTTTACTCAGTCTCTTGGTATCCCAAAATGAAAATCAAGTTTGTTAGCCAGACATTTTGTATAAAAATGCAAAAAATTGGAGCATTTTGAAAATTTTATAGATAAATTTTTAATTTACAATTTCTATAAGCTGATATTCGTATTTGAATTTCTAAAAATCCAAAAAACTAATACTTCCTCATAGAAGAAATGTATTAATATTAGGTTATCTGATTTGTGTCAATACAAAAAAATTTTATTTTCTTTACGTCAGTTTTAAAATATGATAATTTGGAAAGTTACAGTTTAAAAATCAATTTCGAAAAATTATAAATATCTGCAACTTCCTTCTTATTTTTCAATTATATGCATTAACCAGACAGCTCAATTGGACGTCATAATACAAGGAATCTTCGTTTTCCTTACATCTGCTTTGAATTTTCTTATTTTTGAATGTAATACAATAATCTTATAAGTCAATCGGTTCATCTCGACACAAGGAATCTATTTTTTTCTTGCATCTGCTTTGAATTTTGATCATTTGAAAACTTATAGTCGAAATATCAATTTTACTAAATTCATAAAAGTACATAGAAATTGAATCTTTAATGCAGTCATCTTTATATAAAGTTGAAATTTTGAGTCAATATGTCACCTAACGAATTTTCCGCAGGCAAGCCTTTGCTTCTTGCAGCAAACTTCCATTCGTTATTAGAAAAAGAAACAATCCTGCCGAGTGGCTCAATGCATTTTTTCCCTCATGAATAAAAAATATTTTTAAATTTATACTGTTAGCAAATGAACCCAAAATTTATTTTCACATAATCTAAGTGTTAGATTGACGTAGAAAGAAAATTGCTCACAAACTACTTTGAAGTCAGTCTACAGATGCAGAGTTTCTGTAATTATTTATCGATAGTATATCATGAAATTCCAGCATTTATTGTGACTAGTATATATTATTTAATGATAAGTAAAATTTTGTTAATTTTGAGAGGTCGCAAGTAACCTTATTAGATTGTAAAAAAATGTTAGTTATGAGAGTTTAGTATGTCTTACTCTATTTCTATAAAAAAAAACTTAATATATTGCTCATATTTGAAAATTGCAGGGAAATTAATTAAATTAAATACTTTATAATAATTCATATTTAATATTAATTTTGTTTTAGTATCGACAAGCAGTAAAATCACCTCCACTTGCTCTTCAACAGAAACAACGCTCTTTTCTAACATTTGGTTTCGGGGCTGGTCCTACCAGAAGAGAATCCCACGTCAATGTAAATGTGACGCCCACTAGTCATGATTTAACATCTGACACTCCAGAAATCAGAAAATATAAAAAACGTTTTAACAGCGAGATTCTCTGTGCTGCACTGTGGGGTTAGTAATTTACTTTACTATATATGACATTGGTAAAATTTGTTGAAAATTATTTTGGAAATCCAGAATTATGAATTTTTTAGACCTTCACTGCATTGTCCGCACTATACTTTATGTAAAAAAACATTATTTACAAGTTTAAAAAAAAAATTATGTACGATACTTTTGACAAGACCACGGAAGACACAATCTAGACAAGATCGATGGCTAGGTTTGTGTATGGGAGGGGAGGGGTCTAGAGCGTAGCCTTGATGGGTAGTGTTGCCAGATTTTGGGCTACTTTTGGGCTACTCAATGCGAATTTGGGGGATTAGTCGTCCAATCTGACAACTCTGCTGATGGAGGGGGAGTGTAGGAGGCGGATCCCCCGCTGGGAGGCTCTAAAATATTATGGAATTATTTGGAAGAATTTTATTTACTAGAAAAGATATACGCAAAGCGTAAACATGAAAGTAAATTACTTTTATTACTTTTTGGTCTTTGCAATATCTATTTGAATATCATGTAAAAGTACATCTTGTCAACAAACTGTCAAAAACTGTCAAAATCTGTGGAAAGACACAAATCTATCAGGTGGATTTGAATCTACCGCGCCAAAGGCAAAAGAGGGAAAATTTATAGGTTTTAGATCCAAAAAAATAGAGAGAAGAAATGAATAAGGGGCGCTTGATGATAAGTTTGTCGAATACTCACTTTTATAGTTATCCAAAATAGCGTGTAATTATTTCCTGTCAGAAACGGCGGACATTTTGACTTCCATGATGGAAGAAACTAAATATTGACAGCTGCGACAGTGCTCTCAAACGGGGCACCCTGCGCGTGCAGCACGTGTTGGCTTCCTGCAGAATATCTCTAGCAGGAATCAATATTTAGTTTCTTCCATCATGGAAGTCAAAATTTCCGCCGTTTCTGACAGGAAATAATTACACGCTATTTTGGGACTATATGTGATTTTTCGAAAAACTGGTGATCAAGCGCCCTTTACAACAAGTGTCTCAAAACAGTGGGTGTCGGGACTCGGGAGCCACCCTACACATTAAAAATAAATAAAAAAGAATAGATTAAAAACCCTCAAAAAGTGCGTTTATTGTGGAATTGTATTATCCATCTAATAATTTTGACATCCATGCATATTGCAAGTAGGTATACTCGAATTACTGTCTGGGTGTCCTAACCCCGTTATTTTTGCACCCCTGGGATCTGAGTTTTTCTACATGAGAAATTTTCAAATTCCATCAGCCTTAAGGAGGTATTCTAGTGTAGAATTTTGAAAAAATCGATTTTTCTGACCTCCGGCCAGAAAGCATCAACTTTCCGGCCGCTGCGCTAAACGAAGTTGCCGCTTTCTGGCGTCGTCGAGCAAAAAAATAGTATACTCGCCTTGACCAGTATAAAAGAAAGCCTCAGATCACATGGAATTACATGTGATCTGAGACATTTCTTCTTTTACTGGCCTAGGTATGTAATATACTATTTTTACTATTTTAAGAAATTTTAAATTTTGAAAAAAGGGCAAAAAATCACGTTTTTTTTCAAACAGTCGCCATTTTGTGAACATTTTTTTTTTCTCTTTTTCAGACGATAACAACATTCTTACTGATTAAGAATCTTTTTTTTTTTCCTACCACCAGAAGTGTTGGAATCGTGTCAATACGGACACATCCTTTTTTCCACCCTCGCCACTCCGTCAGCCTGTAATTTGTTTAATTTTCGAATTTTTTTTCTCAATTTATTTCCGTATTCTTGGAATATTAATAAATGTCCAGTAAAAAAGTGTATGCTAAAAATATTTTTATTTTTTTTTATCGAATTTCAAAAAACACTCAATATTTATACCTCTAGACTAGAATACCCCCTTAAAAACTTAGTTTTAATTTTCTGTGGTTTTGTAATTATTCATTACAAATTCTTATTATTTTATTATGTATTACAGTTTGTTACATGAAATTTAAGGTAGAGCGCTAATGAGTATACGATGTAATAACATAATTCCACACATGCACAGGTGTCAGTATCGGCGTAGAATAATAGACCGACGAAAATGCACATGCGCGTGGTACTGTACAATTATAACTTCATAATAGTCCTAGGAGTATTCAGAGACAGTATCGTACAGTCCGCGCCTAAAGTCGTGTAACCGGTCAATTTCAGAACTAAAAAGAGGCTAATAACACGCGTAAATCATGCTTGCGTTACATAATATATATATTTTTTAATACTATATAAAGACGAATGTAATTGAAAAGATTTCGGTTTTGAATATAGTTTACGTCAAGAAATCGTTCCAATTAGAACTCAATTTAAATTCTTAAAAAAAAAACAATCTTTGAATTTCTTTGAAATCGCTGAAATCCCTTAAAAGTTTTAGTCGAATCTTTAAAATAAGTTTTTATATTTAAAAAGCCTAGAGAAACTCATCGCTCTGTTCTAAACTCCTACTCGTAAATCCTACAGAATCTCGAATCGTAGTGAAATAACTTCCAATAAATAACTTATTTAATCACTATAAGGTTATTTGAGATATTTTCTACTAATAGTCTTTTTATATTTCAGGTGTAAACTTACTTATTGGGACAGAAAATGGACTTATGTTATTGGATAGAAGTGGACAAGGGAAAGTTTATCAGTTGATTAGCAGAAGACGGTTTCAGCAAATGGAAGTTTTAGAGGGACAAAACATTTTGGTGACTATTAGTGGAAAGAAGAATAGAGTCCGAGTTTATTACTTATCCTGGCTAAAAAGTAAAATTTTGCGAACTGATGGACATAGTGATGTAAGTATAAATATATCAGATGCAAGAATATTCCCTGAATTCTATTTTCATTAGGTTTACTTTTCCAAAATTCATGCGACCAAATAACAATTTAACTTGACTTTTATTTTTCCGAATATTTGCTTTAATTTTTATAATTTTGAGTTACTATTGGGCGTAGTTTTTGTTTTTATATATATTTTTTCCATATTAGTATCTTAAATCCACGTTAAATGTAACCACTAGAACTCATAGGTCCCGAAATGTTTATTTAGTTTTTTTTTTACTTTATGCACTGTATTAATTGGAATGAAAGCTAGATTTAAAAGGAGAGCATTTTCATTTAACTGGTTTAAAGGGTCCGGCATCTATGAAGGGTTAAACTGTTAATAAATCATATAAAAGCCACTAGTAGGTATAAATCTAAATCTAATTTTCTAGGTAGAAATTTCATTTCATCTATGTCTCGTTTACGCCTTCTTTCGGTTGCTCAATAGTTCCCTGAAAACCTATAAGTGTCCAATTCTTTGTCCAATTTTCCACAGTCTATAAGAGCAAAACAGATTTTTTTGTAAGGCATTAACTGTATGTTCGATTTTCGAGGCATGTATAACGTGCGGGAAGTTACCTATTTTAAACCAGTGTTTATGTTTATCGAGGCTATTCGTTAGGGCGACCCAAAAAATACCAATTTTTGAAAATTTCAGGGTCTCTTGGATATTTTGGTTCAAAATCATAATAAAATATTATAATAATAAAAAGATGTACTTTGAGTCAAATCGGAGTAAGTATATTTATTGTTTCCTCAAAGGTGTTAAAGCTTTAAGATAATGAAATATATATATTTATGGGTGATTTTAAGATTGTGGGCAAACTTGAGCGGCTAAAGTGGTAATCATATTTTTATTATAAATTGAGTAATAAATAATTTTTATTGATTGTATCAGATGTAAAAATTTGAAATATTAAAGGGGCACTTCTGCAAATAAGAAATGATAATTTAATTTTTATTTGAAATATGTGAAGTGGATCTGAGGTTATGGAATTTGATGCAAAAGAGCGCCAGATTTAAAAAATACAGAACCAAGTTTATCACATGCATATCACATATGATATAAGCATATGATAATTTCATTTCATTACTGGATGGAAGTGTTTTACAATAAATTATATGCCTTCAGAGGTTTGAAAATAGTAAACAAACAAACGGTAAGTGGCAGAAAATCGATATTGCAATCGAACTTTATCAAATCAGCTGACTTCCGCACATGCGCAGCTAGTACTTGATGAAGGTGTGTTACCCCAATGAATTTTTCTACGTTACACCAATCCTACTCTTTTAATGTTTACGGAAAATATAAATATTTTAATATTAAAAAAACGTTTAGTTCTGAAAGGTGTAATCTCCAAGTATGTAATATAATGGTTTTTATATTTTTTTTAAAATCGAAAACACATTTTCTAGGAGATGTATACCAATGAAAATTTTGTTGTCCAAGTGCACTTTCCAGTTTTAATATCGGATTAAAAGAAAAATCTATTATCATTATACATTTCCTCTTATAGAATCTTGTTCTTATTGTCAGGCTTAATATTTTTGAGTTTAAAATTTATCTTTAATTAAAATACTTTTTCCAAAAAAAGGGTGTACACCAATGAAAAATATTTATGTCAAAATCGTGGGACCGACTTTAAAATTTATGCAAAACTATTCATTTGGCGTCCAAAAAATGTTTTAAATTAGACTTTTGTACCTTCGGAATTCATAAACATAATACTATAGGCAATTTTTAGTTTTCTTTGGAAATAAATGGATAAAATAGTTTTATCCGCACACAGATTGAGGTTGGGACAATGTATAAAGCAGAAAAGAGGTATTTTCTTATGAAATTAAATAAAATGAGAATAAAAATTAAAAAATAGTTTTCAAATTGTTGTTCACAATTATAATAAGTATTTATTACATAAATTTAAAAAATCAAAAATAGCTCATTATAAATTGTATAGTACTGGGACCTCAAGTTTGCCCACAATCTTACAATCACCCATATATATATATAATAAATAATATATAAATATCTCGGAAATTATTAGAGGTACAGGTGGTTGTAAAGTTGTGACCCAGCTTGAGCGACTTAATGGGTAATCGTATTTTTATTTCAAATTGAATAATAAATAATGTTAATTGATTGTATCAGGTAAAAAAATGTGAAATATGAAACGATCACTTTTGAAAAAAAGAAATAATATTACATTTTTATTAGAAATATGGGAAATGGATTTGAAACTGTAATGAATTCCATGCAAAAGAGCGCGAGGTTTAAAATGTACAGAACGAATATCGAATAAAATCAAGGAAAATTAGAAACTTGGGTTAGAAACATTACTCGAAGTTAAATGAAGCATTCCATATAATGTTATAATTAAAAATCTACCTACTTGTCCCGTTCGTTATAATAAAATAATAAAAGCATATTGTCCTTCACAATAAATATGACACATGCGCGCATGTACAGATAGTTGACGAAGGTGTGTTGCAGCAATGCATTTTTTTACGTTACACAAATCATACTGTTTTAATGTTTACGGTAAATGTAAATATTTTAATGTTAAAAAAACGTTTGGTTCTAAAAGGTGTAATTTCTAAGTGCGCAACACAATGTCATGTAACGGTCGTTTGCAACGTTTATAAACGAAAAGGTCTAATTTGTTTTCAATTACAATTTTTTCTTTTGAAATCTCTGACTCATTACTGCTTTTATTATCATTTTGAACATTTATAGACAAAAATATAAACTTTTGGTAAATTATTTTTATTACATTCTCATCAAAGAGAATGTATTATTCTTACTTGTAAATGATGGAATTCACTATTTTAGTTTATAAACGTTGTAAACGCCAGTTATATAGATCAGCTTGGTAAGCAAAAAAGAGGTGATAGCGATTTGATAGATTTCTGAACCTTTCACCTGAGATAGACATAATTGGCTTAAACAAAAAATATTAATCTCTCAAGAAATTTTTAAACGCAAGCTTGTATGTTGTTAGTAATCTTGAGGACTACTAAGAACCATGTATAAAGGTTTTAAATTTAAACGATACCTTCTCATATGATAAGAATGTAAAAATGAAAAATTTAATTATCTGGTCAAAACATATAACATACGAAAAACAATGAAGGGACAGAATTTGTTAGTTTTTCAACATTTACTCAGTAATTAAAAAATCGAAATGTAATTTTATCTCTTTTAATTCGACATCCTCATTTTCGATAGAGAAAATTACTATTAAGCACGCTTTTTATATGGATAGAATCATAGAATATGTACCCATCATAATAATAGCAATATTGATACTAAATTATATATTTTAATTTTCAGCAAGTTGAACGACGCAATGGTTGGATAAATGTTGGAGATCTTCAAGGAGCAGTACATTTCAAGATAGTGAAATATGAAAGGATAAAGTTTCTTGTTATTGCATTAAAAGATTCGATAGAAATTTATGCCTGGGCACCGAAACCTTATCATAAATTTATGGCATTTAAATCATTTGGTGAACTTGCGCACAGACCGCTTCTTGTCGACCTTACAGTTGAAGAAGGTACAAGATTAAAAGTTATATATGGAAGCGCTGATGGGTTTCACGCCGTAGATTTAGACTCCGCAACTGTATATGACATATATTTACCTAAACATGTAAGTTTCTAACGTATGTTATCTAGATTCCAAGTGTCTAAAGTGCTCGATTTCTAAGTTTTGTATATAATTTCTAAAAACTCATACATAAGATTTCGTTGAGACATTCGTTTACACATTTTGACACGCTAATCACGAATACTGTTCGAATATTGATACCACTTGTCAACAAAATATGACCTATGTGTTCGTAGAATGAGATATATCATTTCCATAATAGTTTTCTATGTTGAATTCAAATCTGACTTCTGTTTTTTTCGAGCACGTCAGGTTTTTGAGATTATTTCTTACAATTTTTTTTCGAGAAATCGTAAATGGTGTGATAAAAAGATGAAAAAAATATTGAAAAAAAAAACGAAAAAATATGGTTTTACAAAAATCCTTTCAGAGATTAATGTAATAGGTGAGAGTGGGGTGGAGATACAAAAAACATTAGATTCTGCGTTAGAAAACGCATCACAATCATGTCTTGCTTTCTGTTAAAAAATTTTTTTCACCCTTTTATCACACGATTTTTCATTTTCCGAAAAAAATTTTAACTCAAAATATCTTAAAAACTGGAGGTAAAGACGGAGGTCAGATTTTGATTCAGGACAGAAAACTACTATAGAAATTATATATCTGATTCCATGAATACGTAACTCACATTGTGTTTTTTACCAAAACTAATACATCACACCGCGCTTCGCGCGCCTATATAATTACTTCACGTTACGCACTTGTGACGATCCCACGTGACCATCTCTCAACCAATCAGATCACGAATAAACTGCGGGCACTCGACAGGTCATTTATTTTTAAGAAAGGATACTTTGCGGAACATAATTTTATGTTTTTCGAAAAATAATGATTTTATATAATTGAAATTGCACACAAGCTAAATGGCACTTTTCGAAACTGTACGACTTTCCATTGAACATTTTTTTCCTCAAACTAACTTTTTTTAAAAAAAACTTTTATTAAAAATCGGTGTCTCGGGTTTTGACTTTGAATATATTATTCGCTATAATTTACATAGTAATCATCGAGTCAAAATGCGTTCGTATACGTTGTTTCAACGAAATCGGAATTACGATTTTTTGGAACTTTATCTCAATTTTCCATCTACAAATAATTGAATAATTATCTCTAACAGACTCAGGGACCAATTTGCCCACATTGTATTGTGGCACTCCCGAATAGCAATGGTATGCAGTTACTCCTTTGTTACGACAACGAAGGTGTATATGTGAATACGTATGGAAGAGTTTCGAAAACAATGGTACTACAATGGGGAGAAATGCCTACGAGTGTTGCATATATTGGCACTGGGCAGATTATGGGTTGGGGCAACAAAGCTATTGAAATTAGAAGCGTTGAAAGTGGACATCTAGACGGAGTCTTCATGCACAAGAAAGCTCAACGGCTCAAGTTCCTTTGCGAACGTAATGATAAGGTAAATATATTTTATGCAAATATTTCATTTCTATGGGTCACTCTTTCTAAAGGATATTATAGTTTGCCCATGCGTTTCACAGAGCATTGTTTAAACTTCAATAAAAAATATCATTTAAAACTTTGTGATTTGAACTTTTTCATATATTATAACAAGTACATAAAAAACAAATATGAAATAAATTACACAAATACCCGGCTCTGTAGCCTCTCAAAAAATGCGTCCTGGTAAAGCGCGACCCCCTTCTATTTAAAGTTTTAGAACTGTAACTAAAAAAACTAGCTGTCAATTTGTATCAACATTTGTACTCATTCAATGAGCACTTTGCTTCTTGTAAGTAAATGTGATTTGCTTCCTGATAGAAGAAGCATTAAGTATTCTTTACATCAGCATTAAATTTCGATTATTTGAGTAGTTATATTTGAGAAATTCACTTTCAAAAATTACAGTAAAGCATAACTTTCTTATTTTTCAATGAAATAGGACAATCGATTCGTCTCCATGAAAGGAATCTTCATTTATTCAACTAGATATACAGTGGAATAACTATGTAAAATTTCATCAATTTACCTCTACGCGTTTCAAGAAATTGATGGATCGTGACACACAAACACATACACACACACCCTAGACAAATTGACCTTCATAAAATTCTGCTAGACTCAGGCTAGACAAAAATGTGTCTAGAATAAGTGTAGTATCGTCTAGATTTTCGGTAGGTATCATGTGGCGATGCGACAATCAAGCATAAAATTGCGGGCCCTTGTGACAAAGAAATGGGCAGGCAGCCAATCGCTTAGCAAGATGGCGACCACGCCGGAAATGCGTTGTGTAAGTTGAAAACATGCAGAGTGGTTACTAGTTCAAAACCCAATCGGGGTCACCAGCTGTGGTATAGAGGTACACCCACAAAATAATATAGATAAAAGTAGCAGATCAAGGTGGTAAATGATTACATCCTTTGCACGGACTCGTCAAAGTGTGCTCAGTGCTACACCCAGCGTGGTCGGCTTCCCCCGACATATAAGAGTAGACTACATATACTACATATAAGAATAGACTGCATGAGTGGTGGAGCTAGTACATAATTGGGTTCGACAGCGCAATAGAAAGAGCTTTCTCTAGCGTTCTTCTGTTTTTATCTATCCTATCGCACAAATGCTGCTGTCCACGCGCAACAAGGAACCCTACTAGAAGTAAAGAGATAGAAATTTTGGGACAGAAGGAGATAGAACTTTTCTATCTCTTTCAAGTAGCCGATTTACATCCCCAAAATTCTATCTCTTTCTATCCACTACTGTATCTATGTGTCCAGTGATATCTATCTCTTTCTATCCCTTATTAATTTATTAACTTTAATATTTTAAAAACGGATAATAATTTTATAAATACAATATTTGGTACATAAATATTATTCTAATCTTACCACTAACGCATATAACACTGAGAAATCTGCATCTATAGAGGCGAGAACCCGCGCGCATTAAGTCCGCACTCCGCAGTCCAGCGCTTAATCCACTGAACTAACGAAGGATTTAGGAGTTATGTTGTAAAAACCAATATCACTCATTCAATCTAGCTCTATCCCAATCTATCTATTATGTTTATCAAACTTTATCTTTTTAAATCTTTTTGTCAGTAATCATAATCACTAACCTCTTTCGTTTAATCTCCTCATTTCTAACCTAACCTCTAAATCTATCATTCGTCTATAATCCGCTCTTCTGTAGATGTATGTTATTTATTTATTTAGGAGTAAATTGGGGGAATATACACTACCCTTCAGAATTTATAAGATCACCTTTTTCTTCGATGATAGTTTAAGTTCTCCTAATTACACATCAAAAATTACATTTTTTCCTTTAAGGGCATGTATTACTTACCCGATCCCTACCTTACCGACATTTTTTTCTCTGTAACGCTTTTATGTCTACATTTACAAAGATATCAAATTGAAAATTTATAAAATTAAAGAAAATATGCTAATGTATGTTTGTCTAGAATTAAATTTTTGTAAAAATAAAAAAAAAATTGTTGAAAAAATTTTTTTCTTCAAATGTCAATATTTAGGACCAGACAAACGTACCTTAAGGCTTTAGCTTCATATATAGAAATTTTCAATGTGGTATCTCAATAAATGTAGACGTAGCGTTACAGAGAAAAAAATGTCGGTAAGGTAGGGATCGGGTAAGTAATACATGCTCTTAAGTAAGTTAAAAACTATCAAGATTTTGCTTAAAATTAACCCATTAATCGTTTTGCCTATTTTTAAGGAAGTTGTTGCAAAAAAAAAAACGCCAAATATCAACGTTTTATAAAAATAGCAATAACTCTTGAAATAATGTACATTTTAAAAATTTCTTGGGCTCATTTTAAAAGAAAATTTCTTTGCAATATAAAAACTTATTAGTATAATTTTAAAATTATTCCCTTGCATTGTGTGAGGACTTAAACTTGGCGCAAAAATAGTTGGACATATTTGAATATTTTTCCGGAAATTCGATAGCTTTTAACTTACTCGAAAGAAGAAATGTAATCTTTGACGTAATTAAATTTAAGAGAACTTAAACGGTAATTGAAAATAGATTGTTGCATATTTCTGACAAGCAGTGTATGTGGCTATGGTCACGCCTCCCGTATTCTCTTAAAATAATTGCAGATAATAAATACTTTTTTTTTATGTAATTTTTGAACCGAAATTAAATAGACAAGGTTGAATTTGAATAGAAAAAAGTTAATCTGAGACTGAAAAGAAGGCATTGAAAGAGATAGGTTTAGAATTAGGATGGGATAGAAATTAAGTAATTGAAACACATAGGAGTGAATTTTGATTTTCAAAAAAATAGAAAAAGATAGGTGGGGATCGGCGAGAGTTTGAAGGGATAGAAAAGTGGGGATTAAAAGAGATAGGAGCGAATTTTAATTAAAATATGATAGAAAGGTATAGACTAGAATAGGCATGAGATAGAAAGGAATAGAGAAGTAGGGATTGAAGAGGTAGGAACGAATTGAGTTTGACAAGGAAATAGAAAGGGATAGAAAAAAGGCGAGAGATAAATAGAGATAGAGAAGTGCGGATTCAAAAAGATAGAGCGAACATTGATTGAAAAGGATATAGAAAGAGATATATGGGAATAGACAATAGATTGAAAGAGGTAGAGAAGTGGGGATCCAAAGAAATAGGCGTGGATGTGGATTAATATAGAGATAGAAAGAGATTGGCGGGTATAGACGAAAGGTAGAAGTGCATAAACAATCTTTATTCCTTTCTATCTCATGGATAGAAATAGATGGAAAGGGATAGGATTTCTATCTCTTTACTTCCAGCAGGAAAAATAGAGAGACCCGTTATACACCTTTCTCTTTCTATTCCATTATCGGTTCTTCCGCTTTCTCACGTAGTATTTTTAATGTATTTTCTTATACGTCTATCACTAAAAGCGAGTAGAAGGGCAAACGTTGTGACTTTGACATAAAACGGATGCGCTCCACAGGGCCAGGAGACTCGATTTTGTGGCCAAAATTCGATTTTTAAATCAAAATTCAAAAAGTCTATGAATTTGACTGAAAATTCAAAATGACGAATCCACTATGGTGACGAAGATTTGGAAAAGTCTACGAATTTGGCTAAAAATAGTTACCCAGGGGTCTTTTGGGTTGCTGATTATGAATATGTAATCAAAAATTCAAACTTCAAAATGGCGGATCCAATATGGCGGCGAAGATTTTGAAAAGTCTACGGAATTGGCTAAGAATAGTTTCCTGGGGGTTTTTGGGGTTGCTGATTACGAGTATGTAATCAAAAACTCAAAATTAAAAATGTCGGACCCAAAATGGCGGCGAACTTGACCTTCATTTTAGGACACTAAAAGAGTATACCAAAGGCCATTCCCATCGGTCAAGTCTTTCAAAAGTTATCGTCCTCACAAACTAAAAATCTACAGACACACTGAATCACAGATACGTACAGAGAAAGATAGACAGACAGAAACATTCGTAAAAATATGTTTTTTGGGTTCAGGGAGTAACAAAACGTGGACACTTGACAAAAATGGAGGGGGTAGGGGTCTAATTTTACATCAATCTAATATCACAAATCACAAAACCGAAACCGAAAAAACAACAGCGTAACCTCAAAATAACACGATGACAGCCATAACAGTTTTAGGGAGTTCAATGTTATCAACTTGCCAATACCAAACACTCGTAATTACGTGGTGGTGCCGCACTTACTCACTAAAAATTTTATACTTCTAATTAAAAATATTAACGTTCTTCAACTATTCAAACCTGGAATTATTATTGATATTGAAATAAAATATGCATTACTTCCATGTTTTAAACTTCTTATATGTCCGGCATGGATAGATTATTATCTAAAAAGATAGAATTTTCGTTCACTTAAGATGGATTAACAGCCAAAAGTTTTTCTTCGCCTATCTTCAATTAATTTATTTTAGTAATTATACTAACTTATACGACTAAAACTCAGTTTTATTAATAATATTTTTGCTCTTTGCATAATATTCTTCTTCAAACATCAACCTCAATACCATACAAAGCTCATTATAGTCTCTTTGCAAAGTTCACTAGCTTTTAACGATATTGTACCTTGTCTGAAAACACTGCACTTGTCACTAAAAAGGCCTACCACGTGACAATTTAAAATTGAAAACGTTCTAAAAGAACATATGAAGCTTCACAAATTACATATTATGTATGTGTTTTAATGTGGATGTGTTTTAATGCACATTCGGGTAGGAATCGAAATACAAAATGAAAAAAAAAATTATACTGAAAAGTTATATAAAAAAATCTGCCCGCTTCGTGGGCACATTCTCGTTCACACGTCGCACTTGGCACTCCGTATTGCGTGCTTGCGCCCAGCGGGACGCTTGCAAGCATCGCAACGTTTGCACGCTCGATATTTGATTTAAACCTCGTGCTTCACACCCGAATTATTATTGGACCTAATTTCCGTTTAATCTGCTTTCTATTTAAACGACATTCCGTTGTTCCTAAAGTCTATTTTTCCGAAACATAGTTTGACAGAATTTACAAATTCTCAAAATAAAATTTTCTCTAATTTCTATTGGGCCAAATATTCATTTTACCTAATTTTCTTTTATCCTAATTCCCATTTCATCAAATTTATTATTTTTCGAATCATCGTCTAACAAAAGTTTTCCTTTTCCGAATTAAAACCTGCTCTAATTTCTATGAAACAGAATTATCGTTGAGAATTAAAATTTGCCCTCATTTTTACGTTCCCTAACTATTTAACATAATTTCCGCTTATTCTAATTTACATTAAACCTAACCTCTGTTTAACTAAATAATCATACAACCTAATTTACGTTTGCACGAATTGACATTTGGTATAACTTCTCTTCGACCTAATCGTCATTTTACCGAAATTTCAGTTACCAGAATTATCAAAAGCGAGAATTTCTGTGTAACAGAATTATCATTTATCCTAACTTTACTACTTGTCAGTTTTCAACCTGAGTTTCCGATCTATCCACAATGATCTCAAAGTTGGCCTCCAGGGCGCGCAGTGTGTGTTGGAGAAATTCTGCCATTGGGTGTAATGTGGCGCGCGAGTCAAATTTTGATTCGGTCGAAGAGAAGTTATACCAAATGTCAATTCGTGCAAATGTAAATTAGGTTGTATGATTATTCGGTTAAAAAGATGTTAGGCCAAATGTAAATTAGAATAAGCGGAAATTATGTTAAATACTAATTCGGGCAGTTTAAATTTTAGTTACATGAAAATTCGTGAAAACGTTAATTAGGTTGAACGATAGTTAGGGAATGTAAAAATGAGGGCAAATTTTAATTCTGAAAAATGAAAATTACACTCAACGATAATTCTGTTTCATAGAAATTAGAGCAGGTTTTAATTCGGAAAAGGAAAATTTTTGTTAGACGATGATTCGGAAAATAATAAATTTGATGAAATGGGAATTAGGATAAAAAAAATTAGGTAAAATGAATATTTGGCCCAATAGAAATTAGAGAAAATTTTATTTCGAGAATTTGTAAATTCTGTCAAACTATGTTTCGGAGAATTAAACTTTAGGAACAATGGAATGTCGTTCAAATAGAAAGCAGGTTAAATATTATTGCAGGCAAACAGAAATTAGAAAAAATTGATATTAGGGCAGTTGATCATTAGAATAAATTAAAAATCGGATTTATAGGAATTAGAGAGAATTTTAATTTGGATAAACGGAGATTAGGTCCAATAATAATTCGGGTATATAAATATTAGGGCAAACTTTGATTTGGTGAAATGAATTTTGGTCAAATGGTTATTATGTCAAATGAAATTTGTGTGATATTCATGCGCCTCATCTCGCGTTATTTGGCCCAAAATTTGAATTTTCGATTTTTTAAGAGAATTGAAAAAGTTGTTATGTGTATTCTATAGGGTGTTCAAAAACAAACATTTTTCATCTTTAGACTTTTTTCATATCCTGCGTTGTTTGGCTTCTAATTTAAGTTTTCTTTCATTTTTTTGGAACGAACATCCGTACATAGAATTTGTAAATTAAAAAAAAATGGTTTGAAAAATTTTCAAAATGCTCCAACTTTTTGAATTTTTATCCAAAATTGCTAACCAACGAACTTGACCTTCATTTTAGGACAATCAAATCAGTCAATTCGTTCGAAAGTTATCGTGCTCACAAACTAAAAATCTACAGACATAGCCATACACAGATAGACACATTCGTAAAAACATGATTTTCGAGTTCAGGGGGTTCCAAGTCTTGGACATTTTACAAAAACTGGGGGGTCAAATTTTACACAAATGTAATACCTTCTCTGATGAGAATGTAAAAAATGTGTATATAAAATGATTTTATGCTAAATAGATATGTGAATAAAAGACTAAATTTACAAGAATGTGTGACTTGTGATATCATTCTCGTGCATTACAATGCAGTTATTTTAATATTAATTTATTGTAATTTTAATCTTTTTTTTTTAGGTTTTCTTTTCGTCGGCAAAAGGTGGAAGTTCGTGTCAAATATATTTCATGACGTTGAATAAACCTGGTATGGCTAACTGGTGATCCCAAAGCAAAGTGTTTATGATTTTTATCATCAACAACTACATGCGTATCGATCAAACTAAAAGAAAAAACGTTTTGTTGCCTGAGAAAATACATTTTAAGAAGAATGTCCAATCACTCTTCACTGCCACAATTGAGAGGACTCGAAATGTGTGTTCATTGCTGCAAATGTAACAATAATTTAAATTACAATTTAAAAACACTGTAAAATTGTATCCCTAATTGTTTTGGCAACATATTGTAACATCATCAAACAATATTATGAGCGTAACTTTAACAAGCTTTACGATCTCTGTATTTCAATTACTATTCGACATTACTGTTTCGTATAATCTAAATATTATATTGTATTGTTTTGTTGAGCATTTTTATTATGATAGAGAAAAATATCATTTTTAATCACAAATAATCATCATACGAATTTAATATTTATAATAGCTCACAAATTTTATATTTTTTACTTTTCTTTTATTAATTCCTTTTTAACCGTTAGATATCCAAGTAGTTAGCTGTTACGTAAATGTATTAGGGTACGAATATGCTCTGCTGAGCAAACGAATAGAATAATTTTATTTGATTTTTCAAAAATTACGTGGATCCAAGTTGATGAATCGTCTCGCTAACATTCTAAACAATGTATTCTCTGCAAATGTAGAATGTGTATAATTCTTTTTAATTTGCCTATGTATAAAAATAATTATTATAAGATAGGTGGTTTCACCTCACATTTTTTACTTTTCGTATCTTATTAAAAAATCTTATTAACCTTTTCAATTCACTGTTTAAATTTCTTTACAGGAGAGAAGATTACATTTCACAAATTGATATAAAATTTACTGTATGAACATATTTGAAAAAAAATTTCCTTTTCATTTTTCAAGCTAAATAAAATGCATTTTTTTTATTAATTCTGGTGTCAGTGACGTCAAGTTCTATGAGAGTTCTATAAGACAAGGAAATAGGGATGCAAAAATCAAAGTCGACTTTCACGGCTTAAAAGTCGACTTTTTATAATCGACTTTGTTCGTTCGACTTTCTTTCTTTCCACTTCCTTAAGCACTGCACTAATCTTACAAACCAACAACCAACCTTTTCTTTTCGCCGTCCCGCGTCACTGTTTATAAAGAAATGACTTCAAATCCAAAGTTTATTTTGTCCTAAAAATTCAGTTAATTCAGTATTTAATGAAAAAATAAATTTTCAAATTATCTGAAGAATTACATTTACATCTTCATAACTAATCAATAAATTTTGTGAACAATTTACGAATTACTGTACTTAGAAAATAAATGCTGTACATAGTTTGTTACCTATTTATAATGAAGAAACGTTACAAAACGGTTTGAAAATTTTTTTTTAAATTCGAGTTTTCATCTAAATTAATCGACTTTCAAAGTCGAAAATGTAGAAGTCGATTGTAAAGTTGAAAGTCAATTTTTTAATACGGCTTCCCATCCCTAAAAAGAAACTGGAGGTAGCATTCATATGCTAATCCGACACGCATGGTAAAAATTTTTTCATGATAAAGGGAAACGATCACTTCCCCATCCAAGAAAAAAAAGATGTTTATAATAATACCTAATAATAATTTTATAATAATAATTTTCTTATTGGATTTTTACAATGTAAATTGCATGAGGAAAAATCCCTTTTTGGAGTTTTTTGAATAATTTTTCAGGGTTTGCTTACTGAAAAGTAGGATAAGACGTGGGGTGAATAAATGTAACACTCACTCCCCCTACTAGACTAACCGACCAATGATAACAACGCTATGTCTCTTTTACTCTCACTACGGCGAAACGTATTCCACATCTATGGGACGCCAGCCTGAGAGTCGCGTTTTGAAGGTCGGAAAGTTCTGTGCATTCGATTATATATATTAAATAATACGATCTCTATAATACACTAGACTGACTAGATGCATAATCCAATAGGAATTCATATGCCTAATTGAAGGCTGAACCGTCATATTTACTGTGAACGATTTGAAAGAAATTGGCGATAATATTTAAATATGGTAAAAAGGGAAAAGTAAAAACTTAAAAAAAATCCATGATTTTTTACCGGTATTAGTATTAATAATGAAATTAACCCTTCGCTTACAGACTTGTTTTTCCCACCTTCCGTTTACATGCGTCTTTTAAGTACTATTCAGTTTTTGAACTTTTTCAAGCTTTCAAAAAATCGAATAAAATTCAGAGTTATGTTTAGAAGTCTTTACTACACGATTTTATTGTTGTTAGAGTCAATTGTTAAACAATTTTTTGAATAAAAATTGAAATTTGGGACAAATATGAGAAAAAATAAATTCTTGTTAAAAGATTCATAATTTTGGAACAAATAAATTTTTTAAATAATCGTTGCTTAGACTATGATCTTCGAAAAAATATAAGCGTATTGGCGGCGACTTCAAAAACTTGAATTGTTTTAAGACCTGAAAAAAATATAAAAATTGGCAGCGGCTTCGAAAAATTAAATTACTTGAATACATAAAAAGTGAGAATATTTTACAATGATTTATGCAGATAATTTCATAGAAAAAGCAAGATGCTCAATGCTAATGCATATTTATTGTACGACTAGAATATCGCACTGGACTTCGCGCCTATATAATTACTTTACGTTACGCACTTGTGACGATCCCACGTGACCATCTCTCAACCAATCAGGTCACGAATAAACTGCGGACACTGGACAGGTCATCTATTTTTAAGAAAGGATTTTTTGTAATTTTATTTTTTCCACTGAAAAAGTGTCCAGAATGACATGAAAACTTTATGTTACTCATATAAATACCTAAATATACCAAATAAAACAAAAAAGTAATGTTAACTAACTTGTGAAAACACTAACGAGGTTTATTTACAGACTGAATGTTTTACCAACACTGCGCACCGGTCAAAAATTTTAATTAATTGACGAACTGCAAGGCCATATACAGGATCTGAATGGACCTATTATAATACTACCTAGAGTTTTTAGCGGTTGAAACCGAACTTCCAGTATTTCCCAAAGACGAGACATTGCACTATTGCTGTTTGAAAAATCATTTGTACCTTAACAGATCCAGTCTGTAAACGAAGAGTTAATGAAATGAAATTCATTAAATAATGCTAAAGTTATATTTATTATTGTGGAATAAAGTATTATATATTATATCTATTTATTTTTTAACTATAATTAACAGAGTTGCCAGATTGGGCTACGAATCGCCTAAATTCGCATTGAGTAGCCCAAAATCTGGTAACAGATTACGGGGGTCTAGAATTTTGAAAAAATCGATTTTTTTTGCATATTTTCAAAGATTAGGCTTCTAAGTGTTATGCCATTTTAGTGACATAGCGAGTGAACCGGTCCTGCCGCGTATGAGCTTGTTTGCATTTGTTGTATGAGCTTATTTGCAGATGCTCCATACATTGTTTCCAATGTATGGAGCAGGAATCGCCGATTAACGAAATGTGAGTGAAAATTGCCTGCAACTTTGCTCAAATCTTTAAGCACGTTTTCTTTATATATCCCTTTATCGTCCGAACTAGGATTATGTACAAATTTTGTTTTTTATTATTTTTAAGAAATCATGAAAAAAAAGGCAAAAAATCACGTTTTTTCAAACTGTCGACATTTTGTGGAATTTTTTTTTCTTTTTCGCTTTTTCAAACGATAGCAACATTTTTACTGATTAAGAATCTTCTTTTTTCCGACCACCAGAAGGGTTGGTATCGTGTCAATACGGACTGTAATCAGCCTGTAACTTGTTCAATTTTCGATTTTTTTTTCTCAATTTTTTCCGTATTGTTGGAATATTAATAAATGTCCAGTAAAAATATTTGTAGTTTTTTTTAAACGAATTTCAAAAAACATCCAATATAGAACTCTAGACATGAAATAATTAATTAATTAATTAATATGTAATTATTTCAATTCAAAACAATATTTTTCAATTTAATCCGAGTCCGAAGTAAGAACCATGAAAGTTGTGTGGTAACTGGTATTTGCTTCTTGTGTATACAGGGTGTCCCAGTACTCAAAAAACATTTTAATATTTTCGGATTCCTTGTGATAAACTGAAAAGAAAATGTTAATTGAGTAATTCGATTGAAAGCATAATTACCGAGTTATTAGCAATTAAATATAATCAATCAGAACAGTGCCAACAGGCCATGTGTCGAACTTGTATTTTCACACACTCTCAGCGATGGTACATGGACTGTTGGCACTATCCTGATTGGTTATCTTTAATTGCTAATAACTCGGTAATTATGCTTTCAATCGAATTATGCAATTAACATTTTCTTTTCAGTTTTTCACAAGGAATCCGAAAATATTAAAATGTTTTTTGAGTACTGGGACACCCTGTAGAGTTCCTCGGCTTGTCTTTCAATTTCCAATAATGATTGGTCAGTTTCCAGAAAAGAATATTTACTCGACCTTAATGTGGCTTTGGCCGATGTTGGGTTGGTATTGGTGTAATGCTGCTGAAGGACTGGTGATATTATCTTCAGATCCAGATGGAATGGTGCTTCATAAGTGTATTCAACAGGATCATTTTGGACAGGAACACCAGGTAGCATTACTGTTTCCACTCTTAAGTTGCATTCTTGCAAAAGTTGTATTAATCCAATGCCTTTTATTTGAATAACTTCCGAGAGTTGTCCGGGGCAGATTACTTCGGCACGTGTTGTAGTGATTACCGTATATATCCATCCTCCTAGAGTTTGGATCCCAGTAAGGATCTGAATTATAGGTGATTCGGATGTTGCACATTTTTAGGATATCCCTTGTTGGATGAATCAACATCTCAGTTTCGCAGATTCTATTGAGAACCGTTTCATAGACTGGCAGCAGTCCTCCACATAGAAGATAATTTCTGAGAGGTTTGCACATGAAAAAATTATCCTCTGACAGCAACATGTAGGTCCTTTCTGATTCTTCCAGCGCAAGGTACGTGGTTCTAGGTTGTACATAGGCTCGTCCAGATCCATTCTTCAGAATTGCCTGAGATACAGGAGCTGCATGGAGTCGGTAGAGAATGTACTCGTCTTTATGTGCTAAAGGAATGTCCAAGGTTATTTTCAATTTTTCTTCGGTGGTAGACACTGAAGTAGTTGCAATTTGAATCAGGTTATCCAAACATCATCTTTGGAACATGGTCTTGGATATCTCGTAAGATGGGTTCTAGCCGTTTTAACGTCAAGAGTGTGGGATGTAATTTTCCTTGGCTTGCTGCATGGATAGAACTCAATAAATGGTTGGCGGATTGAACATAATTATCTAACCCTATCCTTATTGAATGTAATGTATTGTAAATAATGTATATTTGGCATTGATCTCACTTGAATACTCGACATTATTTAAAAGTTTCCGCATAGTTACTTGGAATAATTTTTCATTCTTTTCATTCTGCATATGAATTTTCTCCAATTCCGATCTCACGATATGTGTCTGTTGACCCAGCAGGTGAGTGAGGTTCTGTTGGTTTCTATTCAGCCTGTTGATCTCTTGGTCAATCTGTTGCCCTTCTGATTCCATCATAAGTCCTGTGGTGGGATGGAGTACTTCACCGAGTAATCCATTAAACAGAGACAACCTTCTATGTCTTCGCCTAATGCCAATAGAAAGTACTTCTTCAGCAATTTTTCCTTTTTGCAGATTAAGTTCCTTCATCTGAGTAGACAATGCTTGATGTAATTCCTGAGCTTGAGCAAATTTACTTATGATTTGAGTGTCGTGTAGGTAAGTATCACAAAGTGCCTCCCAGACCACACAGACAGGACAGACCACTTTCAGCTGTTCTATCCCTTTGGTAAAATTGGTCATGAATGTCGTGTACCGTTGTATGTCAAGGAATGTCGTCACCCTCCATACCGAAGTTTGACGTGCTAGACGGCCTATTCGCTCGTAGAACAATCCACTGTGACTCCGTGTTGTGCATATGTCGCCGCATGGATAGTTAGAATAGTCCCCAGTAACAGCCGGTACATCATTCGAATCATAAATATTAATGGATAAGGTTTTTTGGTAAATGGCACCACCCCAGAATTTATCTGAGATTGAGGAAATCTCAGTTAACTTCTTTTTGTTTCATTGTAGACCGAGCATTAATCTTTAAGGATCAATATTCAGTCCAGTAATGAACCAATGCCAATTTATCGGCATGTTTGGTAATCACGTAAATCGCGTCCCATTTTCCGTTTCGAGGACGACATTGTGATTTTCGGTAAGTCCGACTACCGTGTAGATTCCTGTCCTACGCTTATCGAATTTACGATCGCGCTTTAAGGTCATACCCTTTCTTTAGACCGCTCTTTTGCTCTAATCATATTTGTTGCCGCGATTTTCCGAATATCGTTCAGTTTAATGATTAAATTTTTCAAATAAGACCCGTAAATTTCTAAACGCTCGTCGGTGGGAAACGCACTTGGAAAGCGTGCAAGTCGTCCATAAACCAACTCGTATGGCGTGAAATTCATGGCTTCATGTACAGAGGTGTTATAAACGAACATCATGAACAGTAGTAACCTATCCCAGTCATCGTAATCAACAGCATAATTTTTAATATAATCAGTTAGAACAATATGACTTCGTTCCATCGACCCGTTTGTCTGTGGCCTATACCCAGAAGTAGTCATCTGTTTCACGCCAAATATCTTTTCAAGATCTCGCATCAATGTACTAATGAAGCTAGTACCGCGATCGGTTAGAATACATCGCGGCGCTCCGAATTGAATGAACAGATGATAGCATGAGCTATAGTTGTTTTTAAATCTGGGATCGGGACGGCTAGGGAAAACTTACTAAAATTATCCTACATCGTTAAGATATGTCTATTTCCGCTAGGGGTAGTAGAAAGCTTTCTCACGATACCTTGTCAAAAATTCCTAACGGCGTATCAGTTATAACCATTGGTTCTCTAGTCCTAGCTCTGAACAGTTTATTTTCCAGGCAGCTCTTAAATTCTAGGATATATTCATTGATGTCATTTCGCATGTTCGGCCAAGTAAAGCGTTCTTTGATTCGTCTATAGGTTTTTATCACGCCCATTAAACTATCATGGTATTCCGTTATTATCTTGCTACGCATGTCCTCCGGAGGTACCTCAATTTTTCCATGACACAGATTAAAAGTCACTTCACCACCCCGGAATAATTCGGTAAGTATTTTTTCTAGTTGGTGTTGTGATACTGACCCTAGTAAATCACCTGAATTCGCGATCCGACAGGTTTGTTGTTTATCTCTTTTTAATGCAAGATATAGACTTTCCAAGCCTAGTTTAACGTTATTCCAGTTTACTTCATCGAAGTGATTTTTTTTTACAACGACTGAATTGTTCCGAACAGCAGAATAAAAAGTAAACAGTTGGCAATACATCCGCATGCTTCGTGTCCACGCTGCTGTTATGTCAAGTCTACGTCAAGTCAATGCTACGTCGGTCTATTGTGGTCTTACGTTTATAGGAATATTACCAGACTGTGAATAAGTCTAGTACGCATCTATTACATACAAAAACGCGTCTACTGCGCATCTAGTATAAGAGCGAGTCTACTTCACATCTTGAATGATTCTAGTCATTCTATAGCGCGCATCTACAGTTAGTCTAGTCTAGTTTAAAACTAATGCATACTCAAAAATAATATTCAAATAAATTGTTTTTAATTTCCCCAAACATATACGTATTGAAGCTTTGAAGGGCTTATCTTTTCTTCACAAAAGTCTACATACTTATACACATTCGGGAATGTATTTGAAATTTCATGTTTTCCAAGAACATTAAAACTCCAAATGGTAAACGAGGAATTTCAGATATTTCTGAAGATTCTCATTCTAAACACCTTGTGCTCAATCAATATCTCTAATAGTTTTTAAATGGGAGCACTTTAAAGCGGAACTGTTCATTAGCGTTAAGATAATTGCGGGGTAGAAAACAAACAGAAAACAAGTTCAAGAAAATTTTTTAATGAATGAAAATCCTTCATAAAACCATAAAAAAGGCTCCAGAGCAAAACAGGTCATCAAATCGCGCAATAGGAAGAGAAAATTTACCGCAAATCAAATTTGCGTTGAAAATTTTAAATGCGTTTTTCTCAAAACAGCATTTTTAAAATCTGGTGACGGTATAGCTCGAAAACTATTCATCCAACTTCATCATCATCAACTTCAAATTTTTACTCAGTCTTTATTATATGCTTCTACAGAGGATGGACCTCCATCTTTTTGTTATATAAAAAATTACAACTTTTATAAACAAAAAACGAGCATTTTTTTAAGCAAAAATTGAAATTTTTTTTCAAAACTACGCCATTTTTGCCAAATTGCTCTTTTATTCATCCGAGCCACTTAATATTCTTGGAAAACCTGAAATTTAAAAGAAATTTCCGAAGATTCTTATCTTAAGCATCTAGTGTGCGACCTGGTGCACTGTGGTCATCTGTTCACCTTTTGGAGGTTTTAATGTTCTTGGAAGACTTGAAATTTCGAAGAAGTTCCCGAAGATTCTTATTCTAAATACGTGTTGCCCGACTTTTTGCACTTGTTGCACTGTGGTCATCGGTTCACCTTTTGAAGTTGAAAAATTTGAAGTTTTGAACCTCTTTGAAATCGCTCGTACTCCCCAGTGGGCAAAAGGACATCTTCATCCTGAGGACGTCCTAAAGACATCCTTAGAACGTCCATGTCCATCCTATTGATGTCTAAAGACGTCTCACGTTGTAATGAGAACATGTTCTTATGAAATGAATTATATTAAATTACTCAAATAAGAAATCTCTATCTTATATCCTCTCATAGGCTAAGAACCAGTAATCATTGGTCGTAGGACCGGTGGACTTATCGCCCCACGAAAACGGAAAGACTATATAAATCAAAATTTCATTGAAAAATTATGACTCGATATAAACTAATTAAGTTCATCGCATTAAGTGGGAACGATATAGTCTTTAAAGAAAAATCAAAATTTCAATGATTAATTTATAAATCAATTCCACGATAAATTATTAATCGGATAGTTCAATTGTAAGCTTCCAAAAACAAATACAATGAAAATAAACTCTCGTGGCCATTTCTGAGTCAAATACGCAAAGCGAATCAATAATTTGCACTCAGGAATTCTACAATCTGTTTTCCCTTTCCCACGAGAGAGAGAGAGAGAGAGTGGGGGGGGGAGAGACGCAAGTTTAAATGACTTTAAATTATCAATTCACGCTCAATTTATTTTTAAGACGCGGCGGTAAATTATTAAAGTTCGGAATATTCGCGCAGCGCGGAATTACCCTTTTGAAATTTCCTAATCCCACGTTTAACCGAAAAAAATGCCGCAGAGATCCAGTCTAAAAAAATACATTATAGCCCGGGAAGCAGAACGAGAAGATACCTGCTGAATCCCCACAGCCTGGAATGGCGTGCATAGAGAGATCCAACAGATAAATTAACCCAAATGATCAAAAAATGTAAAAAATAGAGCAAAAGATGGAGTCAGCAGTCTGGAGTAGCGTGCACCAACCTCTTTTTTTTTAAAGTATAGGAAATCACAGCCTGGAGTGGCATACATAATTTCCTATCAATGAATACTACCTGTTTGACTTTCTGACCCCTGGAGCTCGATGATCCCTTGAGTAGAACACGGCGATTGTAGTCCGGCGCTGGGCGACGAGTAGAAAGCTCGTTCCCTTTATATTCCCAAAAAAGATTGTCTCGTTGATTAGAGACCCTTTTGTCATGCGAACCTAGCATGATTTTGGCCTTATCAAATTAGCATTGCTATCTGATTGATAATAGGTACCTTTCCGCTTTCTGCCATGCCGACAACATGTAGTTATGAATTCCTATATTTAGGCATATTGAGTCGCGGTGTACCACACCATTACAACGTCCAAAAGATGTCTTCAGGACATTAGTCGTCTTTTGGACATAATTTGAACTTACATTGACGTCCTAAGAATGTCTTTAGAACGTGCTCAGGCGTTACCCACGCTAGCAAAATGAATTTCACGTCTGCTTGGATGGCGACAACTTCAATTTCGCAATCTCTTTTCCTTTGCAGTCTTCGTTGCAGTTCGCCTCTGCCGAAGAAAAATTCATCCCAGTATCTCACCAGGATCTTGTGGAAAACTTGAGACCTCGGTCCTTTGTCCTTCCTTTTCAAAAGCGTCAATTGATAGATTCACAACACGCTTCAACAGCTGTTGAAGTATCCATTTTGCAATGTTTCACGAGTCGTGAAACGTGAAAGTTTCATGAAATTTTATTATCCAACTTTCTCAAGTTGTAAAAATTATCCGGAAATGTTTTCTTAACTGAAAACATTTTATGGGTTGTTTCAAATTTCAATCCTTGATTTGATAGCTTTTCCAAGATGTAGCACAGGTTAATGACAAATAGATGTTTGGGTTTTCCTAACCGAGGGGTTATTTAAATATAAAATATTATTATAATTATTATAATTTTTTAAAATTTTATTTTATAATTTTTATAACCCTGCTAGAACTAAAGAAATAGAAAAAGAAATGAATTTGCAGATAGAAAGTGATAGAACTTTCCTATCTATTTCAACTAGCCGATTTGCATCCCCAAAACTCTATCCCCTTCTATCCATTAGTCTATCCCTGTGTAATATCTATATCAAAACAAAAGACCCTTGTTTTTATAATACCCGATGGCTCGGGGCTGTGAGGCCCAGACCCCTCGGTTAGGAAAACCCAAACATGTATTTGTCATTAACCTGTGCTACATCTTGGAAAAGCTATCAAATCAAGGATTGAAATTTGAAACAACCCATAAAATGTTTTCAGTTAAGAAAACATTTCCGGATAATTGTTACAACTTGAGAAAGTTGGATAGATAAAATTTATACTTTACAAAGTTGTCTGTTTCGAACCTCTCACGTTTACAATTTCCAGATTTCACATCCTTTGGATGTGATTTTCGCGTATTTTATTATTTCTATTTATTATTCTGGAATTTCCAGAATGGTCCATGGGAAAGTACCTGTTCCCAAACGTTTCTATTTTCCTATTTTCTCTAACTACATATAGTATTTTATAATAATTTGAATTCTACGTGCTGGTCGATAATCTAGATTTCGTATTACAGAGACTGATTACCACATGGAGTAAACTGTATGTAGCTGCACACGTCATACTGGAAATAATTGTTTGTCGTTTTGAATTCACTCCAATAGAGGCATGATAAGGACATTTAAAATCGCGCGACAATTTGAAGAGAGTAATAAGAAATAATAAACGCGTTGATCAGTAAAGTGGTAATTAGAACAAGAGAGATTGGTAAAGAGTAGACAAAATGTTGACCTTACTAAATAAATGAAACGTGGTTATATTATGTGTTAGTTTTAAGAAATATCTTGAATTAATTCTTAGAAAATTATTGTTATGAAAAAATGATAATTATAACTAATAAATTGCTAAGTTAAGAGGAAATGTAAATATTGGGAATACGTGCTGGATTCAAGAATGAATTTTAGAACAAAATTGATAACTTTTTTAAATAAACGAGTGTGAAGTTTCAGCGTGAGAATGGAATGTATGATTCCATTCTCACTGAATAATGATTCTCATTATTCCATTCTCAATGGAATAATGATCAAGTTAGTCAGAATAGTCACGTAGTTCAAAGAACTGAGGTATGATATTACGGGATATTTTGTATATTTTATAATAATTTATGCAACACTTGTGCGTTATGGGCATTTTATGCCACCTATGCCTACTCTTCGAATCCCAAGTGCCGTTTGATAACCTTCACTGCTTAAAATTCTGGACAAATTCCGGACTCCACAAATTGTCCGAAACTATCCGAAATCAAGGCGGTTTTTGTCGTACGGATTTCATCCGATTAAGTCCGGAACATGTCCGATCCACGACTTTGAAATTAGAATCGGAATTTAATCCGATTTGATCCAACATTAGCCACGTCTGACGTACATACTTTCTGTTTGGATTATATCCGAAAACATTGGAAATTTCTCAGGTCCAACGTTTTTCCCATCCGAAGATTATCTGGAATTATCAGAAATCAAAGCGGTTTTTGTCATCCGGATTTTATCCCCTATAGTCTGGAATTTGTCCGGTCCACTACTTCAAAATTAGAACCCGGATTTCATCCGGTCTTAGCCGACATTATCATTCCATTATTTCCATTCGGATTTTATCCAAACACATCGGAAATCTGTAGGTTTTAACGTGTTTTAGCCAATCCGGAAATTATATGGAATTACTCGAAATCAAGATGGGTTTTGTCATCCAAATTTGAACCGGTACCATCCGGAATATGTTCGATCCGCATTCTCGAAATTGGAATCCTAATTTCATCCGATCTTGTCCGGTAATGTATGGAAATTGTCAAGTATGATCAAAATTCATATTCGGAATTAGTCTGAAATTGTCTGAAATGTATCCGGTTAATGTGTACTCATCTTACATAGAGAGAATAGAACGGTCTGTCTTTATATACCTAAACCCAGGAAGTGTTACCGCTTGTGAGAAGAAAATAGAATTTTTGACAAATACCATAAATTAATCTGGAGAGATCCGCAATTTAGACGGTATCTTTTCGCATTTTGTCCGATCTCATCCGATTTGCATCTGAAAATGAAATTTGATCCGAAATTAATTGGCAATTGTCCGGAATATATACGAAATGAAAGATTAGACATTATTCTCAACAAAACTTAAATCTGAAATTCGTCCGTTTTGGTCTTTATACCGTTTGTGGTAAAACTTGAATTCGAATCAGTCCGAAACTTATACGAAATAAAAAACGAAATATATTTGTGTATATAAATTGGAATCTGAAATCCATTCGTTTTTGTCGGTATTCTGCATGAGATAAAATTTAAAAATCCGCAATGAGCACGATTTAATCAATTTCTTCTAGGACGAATTTCAGATTCCACTTTACAAAAAAAAAAATTAATTTTACTCTACGGATGAATTCTAGATAGGTGCGGACTTATTTTAGGTTCCGATTTTTCTTGCGGATACAATCCGGTGGAAAACGGACGAAATTCGGATTCCACTTTACGAAAAATAATTTCAGATTTTATACTCCGGGCGAATTCCAGAGAGATGGGGACTAATTTTCCAGACTAATTTTGAATCTCGGTTTCCGTTTCAGATACGATTCGGACATAAACGGACGAAATTTCGGATTCCATTTTTTAATGCGGATTTAATTCGTAGGAGAACGGACGAATTTCGGATTTCATTTTACAAAACATAATTTGTGGTTTTGAAAGTCAGACAGCTTTCGGATAAATTCGAATTTATTTCGGACCTGAAATATTTGTATGGATGGAAATCGGATGAAACTCGACAAATTCCAGACACATTCCAGACAAATTTCAGCCAAGTGCGGATAACTTTGTCCGAAACTCATCCGAAATTTATCAGAAATTTTAAGCAGGGTTACTTTTTATATGTAATATCAAAATATGCTCCTGAACACAATCGTGTTTTTTCTGCTTTCTTTTTACAGGATTTTTATTTAAGTCGGGGGCTCTTCCCCCAGACACTCCCGGCGGGGGATAGGCGTCCCCTGCCACGCTTATTGTCGTTTGAATCTACAAGTGTTGATCGTCGTTTGAAGCCACGACTTTCGTCATTTGAAACGACGTGGATCGTGGCTTGAAACGAAAATCGAGCTGCAACCAAAAATAATCCCCGCCTATGTCGAAACGCTTGCGTAGCATGTGTTACATTCAGCAAGAGTTTCGTAGTTTTAAACGACGAAAGTCGTAGCTTCAAATGACGAAGCGATTCGTAGGAAGAAAAGACGATATTCGTCGTCTCAGACGACGATGAATCGTCGTTTGAAGCTACGATGCCCTTCCGTCGTTTCAAACGCTGATTTTTTTCTCCGTGTAGTAATTAAAAAATTATTTTATTTTATTATAAATTATTTAAATCGGTTCAATCACTTTCATTTTTCTATTTTAAAAATTATTTCTAATTTGTAAATGTTTTATTTTTATATTAGTGCGCCAACAATTATTTTTAAGAATAAAAAAACGTACTTAAAATTTTCCAGTATAACCGACAGTTTAGCCACACTATGGGCTGACAGACTGACGAGAAACACACTTTCGGCCATTAACACGAGTCGCTCGTGTTATCAATTTCGCAAAGTACATTATTTGATCATATTACGCTTTCCCTTAGTATTTTTAGCATTTGTTAAGGCTGTAACAACTCTCGCAACCTCTTTTCGCCCCGTCTACTCTTATCTGCTCTATTATCATTTAGCACGACTAACAATTGATTTTTCATGGTTTTTCTTTCAACCATTCATCATCACTTTATTCTACGCGCCTAATATAAATCGCATGCTTCAAGGCGGCGAATGAGTCGAGCGACAAGCGCGTTTGTCACTAATTGTTAGAGCTATTTGACACCACGCGCGATTGAGAATCAACACGAGAGATTATTGCCAATCCTAAGAACGCGTCGGGCCAAATGCAACGCTTACCAAGCTCGAACGCTGTTGTTGCTATTAGCACGAGCAGCTCGTGTGAATTCGCGAGCGGTTAGTGTATTGGCAACTGTGATTCGTGACTCTCCAAAAAATTTTATTTTGAAATTAACCGCTCGTGTCAAAAGCAGTAGCAGCTCTTGTCTCAGTCGCCCCGTGTATCTCTCTTTAAGTATACTACCAAGTTTATCCATTTCAATCTTTACCACTCTATCCATCTCTCCCCTTATAAAGTCATTTCAATCCTTTCCTATCTCTCTTGAAGTGTATTACCAGGTTTATTCTTTTCAATCTCTACATTTTTACCCATACCTATACTTAATCTAATCATCTCAATCGTTTTCTATTCTTTTTACAATGTACTAGGAAGCTTATCCTTTGCAATTCATACCTTTATATCGACATCTATCCACGTATAATAATTTCAATCCTTCGCTATCTCTCTTGAAGTATATATTATCAAGTCAATCCATTTCAATCTTTACCTTTCTATCTATATATAAGATGTAACGAGAGGTTACACACGTGTGCGTACCGCACGTACACTCTTCATCAGACTCTCGTCGACAAGGTCCATAGATTTTTGTAGGGAGAATCACTAACGCTCAGGCGCTGCTGTTGCTATTAGCACGAGCGGCTCGTGTGAATTCACGAGCAGGAAATGCCATGCCATAGGAGCTACTATGCTTGACATTTTCTAAACGTAGCTCTTTCATTCCCCGTCCTTCGTTCCTCCGCTCTTTCTCTTTCACTCTCGTTCAAAGGTGTACGATTTCTACAGTTAATAGGATCTCTCTCTCTCTCTCTCGAAAGGTGTACGATTTCTATAGTAAATAGGATCGCCTAAGGCTGTAGAAATCCAGGCTAAAATATTAATAAATAGGAGTGTCTATTATTAATATTTTCCACCCAAGAATACTTCTCTTTTCTATTCTCAAACTGAAACTCTAATCCGCAAAAGTCAATAGTAAAAAGGAGTTAATTAATACTTCACAGGTTCATCTGCAAGTGAATAATTAAACCGGCGGATAGCATTTAATAGGCGCATCTATAAATGACGATCCATAAAAAGTATTAAGGACTACACAATCGATTCTTATAACTTATCCTCCTATTCGTCCACCCTTCTTCCACCGTACCGTAAATTCCGTAAAAGCGGGGACTAAGAAGTCGATAATATTGTAATCCGTCGATTCGTTCTTGTGTATTTTTATGCATTTTGGAAATTATATTGTCAAGCATAAATCTGAAACGCCGTAAATTATGCTTTCAGGAAGAGTAACCAAAATCCGTAGACTTTCCGCCTTCGTTCAGGCAAAATTCAACTCCAGACACTTTCATTCAACACTCACAGACAACAAAAACAACCACACAAATTCTAATTTCATTCCTTTGTTATCTATTTAAATTCACACAGTTAGATTTGTAAAATATAGGGAATAAATACTCATTATTATAGTTTACAGTAAAACAAGTTGTTCGATTTTCATTTAATTGTCTTTAAAACCTGATCCTGGCTCAACTGAAGCGTTCGCTTCTAATACGCTATAATTATAAGTTACAAGATCTTTTCAGGGAAAATCAGAACGTTACAAATATATATGGGCATTTCTCTGTAAACTGGGCAAGTCATTGTCTCAAGCCAATATCTTTTAAAATGAAGTTTATTGTATCAAAAACTTGTTTAAATATTGCAAAAAACAGTCCTATGGCGTGTCACCGAAGCAGTACAGTTACTTCAGATTAAATTAATTATGATAATAACTATTCGAATCAATCAAATTGTTTGGATATTCTAACAATATTACTTCATTGTTAATGGGGCATGTTTATTTTTTTTAAATATTATTTTCTCGTACTAAAATAGTAAATTAAAGTTTGTCTTCATATTTTGTGAACAGTCCTCTGTCTTATCTTTAAAATTACACACTACGTAGTCTAAAGATTAAACAAGGGCGGCCCTGCGTGCAACAGGAAGTATACGATCTGAAGTTTGCTCAGAAGCAGCCAATACCGTCAGGTCGCCATTTTTTTAGTGCTGCACGAGCTTCCCTTGGTGGAAATCGTAACGTAACCTGTCAGCGAATAGTCCTATGGTAAGGAAAATTTTTATTTCTTTTTAATATATTATATTAAGCCTTATATCAGACAGTTTAGGCAAGATCGTGTAGTGATCCAGCCAGTCAAGGCAACATCGTTTAGAGATCCAGTTTATTAAGGTAAGGTCGTGCAGGGATCCAGCTTTAGTTTTCTCAACAGAAATTGACATTTTCAAATAAAAATCATCAAGTATTGATGAAGATCAACTAATTTGAGCTTTTTGCTTCCTCATAGAGGAAGCTTTGTAGTGGTGACAAAATCCAGTTTCCTAAAAAAGGTTTTTTTGAACATATTTCAAGGGCAATATATCTAATATGATGATCTGAAAATTTTATTTTGAAATTAACCGCTCGTGTCAAAAGCAGTAGCAGCTCTTGCCTCAGTCACCCCGTGTATCTCTCTTTAAGTATACTACCAGCAATTTCTTGAAAAAGCGTACAGATAAATTGATGAAATTTTGCATAGTTATTCCACTTTATACCTAGTTGAATTTCTTATAAGGGTTTAACAAAATATTTAATTTTTCAAGTAAAACTCATCAAATATTGATAAAGCCTAACTAATTTGAGCTTTTTTCGGTTATGTTCTATTTTTCTCGCCAGAAATTGACATTTTCAAATAAAAATTATCAAGCATTGATGAAGGTAAATTAATTTGAGCTTTTTTAGGTTATGTTTGGGTTTTTTCTAGTCCAGGGGTGCGATTCTGTAACTTCACTATCACGTTCACCTCACTTCACGTCGTGAATTTAAAAATGCAGACTTCAATTTTCTTTTGCATTTTGCATTTTTAAATTCACAACGTTAAGTGAGTTGAATGTGAAAGTGAAGTTACAGAATCGCACCCCAGAGGATACTTTCAAGTAAAACTCATCAAACTGTTCTCCAACCAAGTTTTCCAAGTTATCAAATGCATTAAGTTTCATTCGAAAATGTTCTTTAAATTGTTTTGCATTAAATTGTGGAATATTTCGTTCAGCAAATCCTACTATTCGAATTAATGCCTCGAACTTTCATAGAAATTTCTATTCAAAATCTATTTAAATTATGAGTATAAATAATATCTCTGAGATATAGAACAATGGATCTTATAAAAAAATTAAAGATTAAAAGAGTAGAACTATATTGGTACAAGAAAATAAAAAATAAAAAGATGTACCAAACAAGGAATATGATAAGTTAGAGACAAAATGGATATGATAAAGGTTAGTGATTATACTGACAAAGAGATTGAAAGGGATAGAGGAGGACAGACAAAAAATAAATGAGATTGAAAATATAAGTCATAAATTTAACGAAGACATTGAAAAAAATAAAGTTGGATAAACAATGGGTAGATTGGGATAGAGTTCTTTTGAATGAGTGATACTGGTTTTTACAAAACAACTTCTAAATCCTTCAAAACGTATTCGTCACTTATCTAATACATACAAACCTAACTCTATACCTAACTTAACACTACTATACAAGGTGTCCTACCACCTATGAACGTGACAGTACTAGGTGATAGAGGAGAAAAAAAGAAACAGAAAAGTCCTCTGGCAAAATTTGATTTGGGCCTTAGTTTGAGCACAATAAAGCTTCAAAGTTGGGCACAATGAACCAATCAGAAGCGAGAAGTCAACCGCCTGAAGTGAATCGTTGTCACACACACTATCTTAACACTTATGTGACAAATAAGTGATTGCTAAATCTCGCTTCTGATTGGTTCATTATGTCCAACTTTGAAGCTTTATTGTGCCTAAACTAAGACCCAGATCAAATTTTGCCAGAAGACTTTTGTTTATTTTTTTGTCTTCTATCACCCAGTACCGGCACGTTCTCTAACGCAGAATATCGTACGCTGAGTATACTGGTCGAATTGGTCCTTATATACTAACTAGCTAAATTCTCACCGCTTATAAGAAACGTCACAAAGACCTAAGTGATATTTAATTTGTTTTAAGATGTTTTATTTAAATATTATATTAAAACTGTATCATTTCATTATTTTTAATATTTTAATGTTTAATATTTCATGAGTTTCTCTCTGCGGGTTGATGGCCGATTGCGCACATCGACACACAGATATATTTTCCCAGAATGTCCAGGATTTTCTTTAATACCAGTAGCGCACTGGTAAATTAAATTCATCCTGAACTGAACTAGGCTTTTTACTTAAATTTTGTTTAGTAAATTTCCTAGACTATTATTTAAAATTATAAGACTCATTTGCATTTAGTACTGAAAAGTTCGAAATCTTTTATTAAAAGTCATTCAATATCTCCAACATTTTGGTACCTGTCCAAAATTCTTAGACTAATTCTATACTTTTTACAGGACATATTTTTTTCGTGTAGATGCGGATTTTTCGGTGTTATATGTGTTAGCGATAAGATTAGAATAATATTTATGTATGCATAAAATATTGTATTTAAAATATTATTATGGATGTTCAAAATTTGAAAATTAATAAGTTTAAAACTAGTGAAAATGATGAATACACACAAAGAAGGAAAAACATAGAGAGAGATAGAAAAACTCTAAAACACTTTTCTATCTTTTTGCCTACCACTTTGTGAAGATTTATGCCACCTAATGTTCTTGAAAATTATGCTTTATTGGTAAAAAGTTTATATACGCTCTCGGAAGAATTTTGAATTTACCCTCTTGCAAAGAATTTGACGAGTGTGCACTAGATCTTGAAGAATTTATTCACGGGCGCGACGAATTGTACGGTGTTGGTTGCATGAAATTTAATGTTCATATGATAATCCATATTCTTGAATATACTGAATTGAGTAGAAATGTCGCAAAGCGTTCTACTTTTCCTTACGAAGGTTAAAATGGTGTTTTAAAAAACCTAGTAAATGGTAGTAAAAGCAAAGATTTCCAGATTGCCAGGAAATCTATGTAATTCTTATCATTTTGAACTCAGAAGCGTGATTACTCAACTTCACAAGCACTTTGCAATATGCACATTGCATTTTTGAAAAACAAAAGTACCACAGTGTACAATGTCAACATGGAGTTACACATATAGACACTATTGTTCAACAAAGAAGGAAAAACATAGAGAGAGATAGAAAAACTGGGAGAGATAGAAAATCTCTACAACACTTTTCTATCTATTGCGGATCTATTGCGCAAATTTTGGAAATTCCTTGTAGTTCAAAAAATGATTGTGCAAAGCGTAGAAATGCCGGAAATTTTGAAAGTAACAGGATTGAATAAAAAATGCTTGTATCCTATTGCCAATTAAAATTCTTGGAAATTTTTTTCAATACAATATACAATAAGATCTGAAAATGATAATCTCTTTAATTCGTTTATCGTGTAATTACATGCACCCCGAGTTTTCGATAAAAAATAGTTGTGTTATGAAGGATGTTAGTTCCTGTTCACTTCAGATGAACATAATGCCACTTGTCAACTGCAAAGAGAAAAAATAAAATATTAGTGTTGTGCAAAGAATATTCTGATCGTCACTTTATATTTACATAAATTTGAAAATAAATAAATAATACGGTAGTGTCGAGTTCGTGTTACATTTCCTGTTTTTTACATCTTAAAAACAATCTCGACATACGTCTTACAAGTTAATTCTTACAGAATGGTTCAATTCCACCCTGAAGTCTTAAATATGGAATTGGGGCGTGATTCCAATGCGTTAGAAAGTTGTAACTTTTTTGACAATATTTGATTATGAAATTGAACCATTCTGACCACGGTCGTATACACAGGTCCGAGGACTTTCGTGATGGGGGAAGTTCCCTTACGTAAGCCAAAAAGTTTCGTGAACCTGCCACTTTACAACATGGCGCATTAGTAGAGTAAGTGTGAAGCACGCTGTTTGAAGTATTAGTGGCAATTTTTGGAATTAACCGGAAGCTTCAATAAGGGAGCTTCTCCCACCACTAGAGCCCCCGGACCTGTGTATACGACCGTGATTCTGACATATTTTAAAATATAATATCAGCCTCTTTTTGGTTCTGAAAGTGATCGCTTACACGATTGGAGAAGCGGACTGTACGCTTCTGACTCTGTAATAGTCATAGGACTATTAGAACGCTATAATTGTACAGTACCACACGAATGTGAATATGCGCCGATCTATTACTCTACTTCGATACTGCCACCTGTGTGCGTTCAATGCTACTACAGTATTCGCAACGCGAGCTCGGCGGGCTCCACAATAATACACTATCAAAATTATCCGCTTAGAGCAAAATCTACTCTATCGCTACGGTATGGTACTGCCCACGGAGAAAAATGGAATTGAAAAAGTATGTTTACAGTGTTGTGAGAAAAATTCACGTCTGAAAGTTCTATACTGTGTCATGAGAATATTTTAAATAATTATTTTGCAGAAAGTATTAGGTCTTAAAACTTCGAAAAAGAATACAGATTCTACCTAAACCATGATTCTGACATACCAGAGTCATAATTGCCAAGTGAAAAACAGAGGGAGTTACGTGCCCCTCGAATGAGTACAGGGACAGTTTAGTAACTCTTCCTATACTATAGAGTCCTATAATAAAAAAATGATGAGGTCGAAGTCGAAAAAGTCTAACGCCTTTTCCGATAATATGATTCGTTTTCGCGTAAGTATCGATAGTGCTTTTTGATAATCCACCGGTCGTAAATTTCGCACGCGCTCATTTGAATTTCGTTTCGTTAATCATCATTTATCACGAGTCTAAACTCGAAATATATCGAAAATCTTGGTTTTCAAAAAGCAGTTTTATGATAATATTAAAAACAAACAATTAACTAAATATAAATACTATAAATACGGTGATCTTTTTAGAAATTGAAACAATAATTAAAGATTCATACTGCAGTAAACATAGTTTTAAAAACAGTCTAATAATTGATATTTTATTTAACGTAAAATAGAAGTTGTATTTATAAGTTATATAAAATAAGTAATACATCAAGTTTCTTTCTATCTCTCAGATAAAACTATTTAACGAAGTTATGAATACTTGAATTTTGAAATCTGATAAACTGATAACAACGTTGTCAAAAAACAATCAAAATGTGTTTTTAGAGTGTGATATTTTCTAAAATAAACTTTATGATTTTGTGATATAACTTTTCCGACAGTTTTTGTGAAAGAAGGTAAAGTTATATCACAATCAGAAGGAAGAAGATAAATATCTAATATTATAAATTTACCCAAATTCTACGTTATCTAGATTATCTATCTATAAATGTCTATATCAATAGTTTATAAAGAAATATGAAGTATTATGAAATACAACATTTAACAACAAAGGAAAATTAGATTACAATTAAATTATATTTTACGCAAAGCAGGGAACGATATCACAGTTGATTTTATAAAAATGCGTTAGGTTATTTCGACTTCTTCGACTTCATCATCTTTTTGTAATAGGATTTAATTTTAGTAAAACGTGTTTACCGTAATCTATATAACTACATGTTTTGCGTTATAAAAAAACAGTGCGTATATATATTGTTCTAAAAATTTACTAAATTTATAGTTATATTGGATGCTTAATATAAAAAAATTAAGAAAATTACAATTTTATAATAATATTGAAAATAAACAATTATATAATTTATAATGACTAAACAATTAATTTTATAATAAATAATTAGTCGGTTATTTCAAATAATACCTACTGTACACAACTATAAATGCAGTATTTTTTTAGAAAACAAAAATGTAAACTTAGTTAATTTTGGAAACAATCTAACAACTATTATTTTTTATAAAGCAAAACATATTTTGTAATTATTTAATTTATAAAATATAAGGAAATATTTTTTAATAAATATATATTATTTTTTAAAATTGGTTAATTTTTTTTAAATAAAATTTTAATTATGACGGATAGTAAAGAAATAAAATATCAGAAATTATAACATGAAAAAAATTCAAGTCTGAAAGTTCTATACTGCTGTGTCATAGCAATATTTTAAGTGAATGTTTGTAGAAAGTATTAGGTCTTAAAACTTTGAAAAATAATACAGATACCAGCTATAAATGCCAAATGTAAAATAGAGCTAGGCGCTTCTAGAATGAGTACATGGACAGATTAGTAACTCTTCCCTTACTCTATAGTATATCCATATAAAAAAAAAACATATGTTATCGATGTCGAAACCGAACATATACATTATATACTATTATAAACATTTAACAGTCGGGCGATGTTGAATTCACCTACAAGACATTATGAGAGTGGGGAATGAAAACGTCCATATGACCGTCCAAATGCGTTGTTCGGCAATCGACACACGTCGGATACACTCGGTTCAAGGATTGATGTCTTCTGCAGTAGTCTTTAATCGAAAGTCTCGGACATATTAGTAAACTTTCCAAAACCGAGGGCTACTTGCCCCTTTGCAAAAACAAATTTACAACGATTGCTTTAAATTACAGAATATTCTGTGGCTATTGCTGTTTCTTCTTTAAATGATACTAAACTTTGAATATATAATAATATAATAATTGAAAACATTTCCCTTTATTATAATCTTAAGTAAAAAATTTTATTTATTCACTCAATAAATATTTTGTGTACAGTAAAGATCAATATATGGAGAGATTACTCATCTTTTTAAGAATGATTACCGTATTTTTGGACTCTGTCTTATGATAAAAGTTCTGTGTAAAGAATTTGTGCAATTATTACAAAACCGATGACTCATTTTTCTCCGTGCCGAGGTAGAGCCAGCACTGCCGAGCTCACAGAGCCTCTCCTCTCAACTCCTTTACCACTCTTCATCTAAATTTGAGAGCGATTCAACTTCTCAGAAAGGGCATTCATCGATGGAACTCAAATCGCGGGATCAGTGTATATTGTATACTCATTGATGTTCTAACGTAAATTTTGTATAAAGACCAACTTTCACTAGTAGTTGCAGAATGTACTATTAATGAGCAATAGTAAATCTAGTCATGATAATTCAATAAAAAGTCAGCCAGCAGGTTTTAGATCTTTTCGTGATATTTAAGTAATGTTTTAGACTTTATTTTTGTAACCATTCTGTAAACGGCGTAGCGTCAACGCAACTTCATAATTTTGTGTACTCTCGCATTGCTTTTTTCGAGGACCTTATATTTTATAATCTGTCTCTTATGATAAAAGATATTTATGATAAAAGGTATTTACCTATAGGATCGACTGGTTGAGGTGAATCTGTTGTCTCTGGAGCTTTTTGTAGTATTTCATCGGCAGCCGTTGGCAATATTTTGAATGGACTACCTTCCACGGTTACGTTCGTACTGTTGTGAAAATAAAAATTGAACTATGTACTGAAGTTTAAAATAGTATTGTACGAGTATAATCCATATTTCCGTTATCCATATTTATCGTTATGAAATAAATCCACATTTCATCGTTTCCTTTCTTATCAAGTATAAGAAATAAAATTACTGTACCTAGGATGAACTTTTCTAATCGTGATCTGGGAGATTTTGGAAAACGTAATATTATTTAAAAGATCAATTAGTGAGCATTTTGCTGCACTACTGAATGTTAAAAAATAAGAGAAAAGAAAGTAGGGTTAAAGACATTAGAATAGAAGGTGTGAATAGAAAAAAAAAACTGATTATGATGATTACATGCCGAAAGAACGATTAATTAAGAAAAAAAAGGGATATTGCAAAGAATATAAATGATAAAAGAATGAAAAAGGAAAGGGATAAACACTGAATAAAAATTCAAGCAGCATTTGCTTGCAACTCTCAGGTAGAAATAGCCTTACTCTATTCAATAAGCGTTACAGTAGTTATCTGTTGACTATTGGTTGCTTTTACCGTACGCACGTTTATGAAGTTCATACATATGCTTGATGAGTCAAATGTGTCATCGCGCTTTTAGCTGTTGTTCTTCAACTTCATTTAGAATGTTTTCTCTTTCGTTAATAGTGTTAAAAAAAGTGATTATAAATCTGTGCTATGAACGAACTTGTAAGAATAATTTTATAAACGTGGAATCTGCAAGTCTTTATTGACAGATTTAAAAGTAAGTAAACCCTATAGTCCGGCAAATTCTGCTGGACATTCACTACCGGAGTTTTCCGACAATAACTGCCGGACTGTCTAGCAAATGCTGCTTGACTTTTTTTCAGTGAAGATAGAGTAGAAAACATGAATAATGGAAGAATGAAAAACAAAAGAGAAATAGACATTGTTTTGTAGGTAAATTATAAACGTTCAGAGAAGAAAATATGTAAAGATAGAGTCATGAAAAGATCAAAACTAATTCTACATTCCATTTCGGGCGTTCCATTTAAGTATATTTATATTTTTTGTGTCCATTTTTGAGCACTTTACTTCCTCTTTATGATGTAGTTGTAAATGCATTTGCTTCCTCATAAGAAAGCATTAACAATTTTCCTAAATATTTAAAAATATATATCATTCTCTTTTGTCGAAGCAAAGAATCATTCGATATGATCATTAATAATTATGAATAAAGTGTATTAATATTAAACTACTTGATTTTTACGATGCAAAAAAACTTTTAATTTCTTACATTAGCTTCGAATTTTTGTTATTTAGAAACAGATAAAAACGAAATTTTTCAAAATTACATATAAAAGCATAGTCCTTAATATTCAATTAAATGCATTAATCTTACAGGTCAATTGATTCATCTCGACACAAAGAACCTTTCTTTCCCTTACGGGAAAGATTGGCACGATTTGAAATATTGATTGTGCAATTAAGCCCTACAAATTTCACAAATTTATCTACAACTGTATCCAATCATAGTGGCAACAATAAACGGCGACACACACACACACACAAACAATTGATTAGAATGCTGTATTACATATTTATCTACTGGGGAATGTTTCATTAAACAATTCTTAAAATATTGAAAAATGTAATGACTGTATGTAAAGCTTCCTCTCTGAGGAATCAAATTGTATAAAAGGCTTTTCAAGTATTAAGTAATACAGTTGGTGGGGGAGGGCGGTCTAGATAATTTCTTATTTTTACGGAATACTGTTGCTTTCTGTGGTTGATTTTTAACTCAATATTTAATTCGATATTATAATAGTAGATTTTTTTTGCAAGTTTTAATGCTAATATAATAACACAGGCACACAAAAAAAAGTGGTAAAATCCAAAAACCGGACCTATATATTCGTATGTATTTTGACGCGCTGAATCCGAATCCGGAGTCCGTTTTGCTGCATCACGTCAAATTTAAGGGCATTTGAGGGTCAAACCGGCAAAAAAATCGATTGACAGAAGGTGACTATCATTTCTATGGATATGGTATTAATTTTTATTTTTATGATTATCCTAAAGGTCATTTCTAGGTCAATTTAAGTTAGTAATTTGATAGTTCGAATGACGATTGCAAAAATACGAAAATGTATCTACGTGGAACTTGACTACAGTTTTCATACGTTTTGAAGGTCGCTGAGTCCAAATTCGAGGTCCATTAGACCGCAGCACGTCAGAGTCAAGGAGATTTGAAGGCCTATTTGAGGTCAATCAAGTCGTTTGAAAAGCGATAAGGGTCGTTCTATCTGGATACGGTCTCAGAATTGCCCCAAACTTGTCACCCCAATCAAAAATGATATGTGCATAGTTTGTGAAACTTCTGTCTAGGCACATATATCGAATCAATCATGCATTATCTTCATTGAGATGAAGGTACTCCAAGATGCAAACAACGTTTCGTGATATTGCAAAAATGCACACTTTTCTTCTGTTATAATGAACCCTTTTGTTCTCAAAAGGTTTACGTAACGGATTTCTCTTTCTCTTTTGTGTCTTCATGTCGATGTCCCTCCTAAGCATCCAACAAAAATCTACTATCATGTTTACATCCCACTTTCCTTGATACCGAAATTCCATTTCCTTAATATCTTGATGAAAACGTTCACCCTGGATGTGTCCTGGGTTCCGACACTCGAAAAATTTAGGTGTGGTAAAAAAGGTGTTAAAGCCAAATATATTCGTCACTGTGACGATCCTCATCAGAGCATACAAGATATTATATTTATTATATACTTTTAAGACGAATGTACTCGTCAGAACACCAATGAAAAGTCTGTGGCGATCTTAAAATTGCAACTCTGATTCTGGGACAACAATCAGGCTTTACAAAAAATCCCTGTTTCTTATATCTCTGGGATAGTAGAGACAGAAAGAATCGCTATGTTCGAAAAAAGTGGCCAAAAAGAACAGAATTCCATCCAGGGGCCAAAAACATCATCCGCGAACCTTTAGTAGATCCATCAAACATTTTGCTTCCACCCCTTCATATCAAACTTAGTCTCATGAAGCAATTCGTCAAAGCTCTGGACAAGGATGGTGAATGTTTCGGATACTTAGGGCAGAAATTTCCGGGCATAAGCGATGCCAAACTAAAAGAAGGTATCTTTGATGGTCCGCAAATTCGCACTTTGTTCAGAGATAACAAATTTGTCACAAAAATGAATCGTGACGAAATCGATGCATTGACCAGTTTCCAAAAAGTCTCAGAGAATTTCTTAGGAAATCAGAAAAGTGATGATTATGAAAAATTAGTTTAAGATTTATTGGAAAACTTCAAGAAGTTGGGTTGTTTGATAAATTTGAAATTACATTTTCTATACTCTCATCTCGATTACTTCCCAGAAAATCTCTGAAACTACAGTGAAGAACAGGGGGAAAGTTTTCATCAAGATATTAAGGAAATGGAATTTCGGTATCAAGGAAGGTGGGATGTAAACATGAGGGCAGATTTTTGTTGGATGCTTCAGAGGTACACCGAGATGAAGACGCAAAAGAGAAAGAGAAATCCGTTACATAGATCTTTTGAGAACAATAGGGTTCGCTACAAAAGAAAAGTGTGAATTTTTGTAATAACACGAAACGCTCTTTGCATCTTGGAGTACCTTCATCTATATTAAGGTAATGCACGGTTGATTCGATACATGTGCCTGGACGTAAGTTTCACAAACTATGCACATATCATTTGTGATCGGGGTGACAGGTTTGGAGCAATTCTGAGACCGTATTCAGATAGAACGCTAAAAATCATAGAAATACTAGCTATCGCCTTTCAAACGACTTCATTGACCTCAACTAGGCCTTCAAATCTCCTTGACCCTAACGTGCTGCGGTCTAATGGACCTCGAATTTGGACTCAGCGACCTTCAAAACGTATGATAACTGTAGTCAAATTCTACGAAGACACATTTTCGTATTTTTGTAATCGTCATTCGAACTATCAAGTTACTAACTTAAATTGTCCTAGAAATGATCTTTAGGATAATCATAAAAATAAAAATGAATACCATACCTGGACGTAAAATTTCTCGCTCTTTCAGAATTTGCAGTCAAATTGTCAATCGATTTTTTGCCGATTTGACCTTCAAATGCCCTTAAACTTAACGTGATGGAGCAAAACGGACTCCGGATTCGGATTCAGCGCGTCAAAATACATACGAATATATAGGTCCGGTTTTTGGATTTTACCACTTTTTTTTTTGTGTGCCTGTGTAATTATATTAGAATTAATTTTTAATTATTAAAAATTAACAAAAAATTTAAAATAATAAGAATAATTTCATAATTTATAAATAGTAATAATTTAAAAATTCAAGCAGAGTTTGTCATGCTATACCGAATACAGTAAAAAAAAAGAGAAACTCCTCATTTAGGACAAATTTATACATTTTATGATTATAAAGCTACAAAAGAAAGATTGAAGAATACAAAAAAATTTAGCCAAGAATATATTGAAATTTTAATAAAAGTCATCGTATCCCGCACTGGCAGACCAGTCCCACTCTTCCCCAGTCATTAAAACGAATAAAAAATGTTTATCCATCTGAATAATTTTATTTCTTACATGAATGGAAATATTAACAACGAGTATTAACCAAAAAGCTTAATACAAACCAAGCGATGCCTCCAGCTGGTGCTTCTCTTTTAATTAAATTTTTCCAGTGCTGATGCACCTCTTCAATCACGTGTAAAGCAAAATCCCTTGATTTTGCTTCACCATTAAATGCAAACTGATTTTCGGGCTTTCCATCAGGAATTTTATAAATCTTAAACCACTCAATAGTTGCTTTCATTAATCCTGGGAAATGCTTATCAATATCGTTAACATCTGTAACAAAAAATTATAGAAATTTTTTTGTGAGTCTACTTGAATAAAATTAAGATAGGTTCATAAACTTTCATATGAAGCGGGTTATGATTGTATTTGCAATTTTTATCACGCACTTAGCATTATATAGTGACTGTTTCTTAAAAAAAGTGCCTAGAAAATGACTTGCGAAAAAGAGACTAAAAGTGACTTAAGTGACTGTATAGCAGCCCTCTACTGCATTTAAGAAAACTGCAGAAATAAGACACACATGACAACGGCTAAGCACCATAAACGGACTTAATAAAGCACTATCACGGACTAAAGGATGAAAGTTAAGACAATTTGCGAAATTTGAGTACGTGAGTAACACAAACACAATTTCAGTAAAATTTATTTTGTACTGTTGTGACGTTGCGTTTTTTACCGTCCTTTATTGGACACCTAAGCAACGTTTGTACTTTAGGAAATTTCTATTATTTTTGCCCTACCGGACGCTTCAGTCGAGCCAGGGTCAGCTTTAAGGGCAAGAAATAATTTAATCGTCGGTTTTTAACAAAATTAAAGAAACTATATTCTTCCTATAAAACTACAATTCTAATTAAAAGCTAAATGAATGATTTGACTGAATGGTAACAAATGAGAATGATGACTTATTATAAAGGTGTGAGTTTCGTGTGTGCGTGAACGAGCGGGTGTCGGTGCGTAAGTGTGTGTGAAACGAACCTAGTCTGTCCCCAGTACCTGTAATTTAGAACGAACGAATATTGTAGTGACGTCGTAACGTAAGTCACGTATCACCGGCGGTTGAGACGGATATTATCTCCTGAGTCCTTCTCTCTCTGATAAACGGTATTACGGAACGGTGCGGAGAGAGAGAGAAAGACGAGGGAGATTTCTTTAATTTACCTTTATTTATTTCGACTTTTAAAACCCCAGGTGTGGTGTCAGACAGGAACGACTCTAGGTTGGATTGACTCCTTAGAATCAATACAACCCTTATCTCCAAGGTTGGCCATGGGGGTGCCCGCTAGTCAAACTTGGAGTGAGTTTTTAGGACGGTATTTTCAACGGAGAGACGGGATTGAATCAGGGGTAGGCCAGGTTTTTGGGCTGACGTACCCTCTTTATCTGATAGCTGGCCATGGGGGTGCCCTCTGGTCAGGTATCAGATGATTCCTTTTGGGATGGGAATGTTCGGATGGTAATATTCCCCAGGTTCTGGAAATCTTCGTCAGGTTTGATCCAGGATAGGTCGGTGTGGGCCGAAGAATCCTTTAACTGAGCGTACGGCTGTAGGGGTGCCTGCCAGTCGTACTCCTAGTGGATCTCCCCTGAAGAAGGCGTCCAGGTTGCCTCCTGGTCGCTCTGCTATGGTAGTAGCCCGCTAGCAGAGAGACCAGTTGAGTTACGCTGATTTGCAGTCGAGCTGCTCCTCAGCGAACTGATTAAAAATGCGACGATTCGGTGCTTTTAAACACTTGTAATTACGTAATGACTAGTCGGCGGATGGTAGGGGAAGCCGCCTGGTAGAAATCGCGCCCCGCCCGCTAGGTGACGTGAACTGATAAGAGATAGCGATAGAAGGATAGGAACATGTGACAGGCGACAAGACTGTCTGTCACACTGTGTTAAAAATAATTTTTCAGTTTTTTTAAACAAAAAGTTATAAATAATCTTCAATTGTTTATTAATTTACGATATTAGATATAATTAATAATTTTCATATTACTGAAAAATTAAAATTATTGTTATTAACCAATTTTTAATTTAATAACATAAATTTCGCGCCAAAATTTTCGTAGTTAGTGCCGCCGCGGCGCTTCCTTCGAAAGTACAATTTCAGAATTTTAAGTACCCTTTCTGAGTACAAATTCGATTTTCATTGTGGCAACACTGCTACGGTGGATACTACTGCTTCAGCTCCACTATGAAGGCATAGAAAGTTGAATTTTCAATTTAGATATTATAAAAAATAAATTTTATATTATCTGAATAAATAAATATATATTAATATTCTGCATCTGAAAAAGCATAAAATCAAAATTGTCGCATAAACTAAGTATCCTACGAAGCATTAAATTCGACAGTTTCTTCCAAACCAAAATTTCCCTCTAAGTACGGTTGGAGAGATAGATCATGGTTTGAGATAACGAAGACCGCCTGCATAGTTTTCCGAAGCTTTCGGACCGAATCGTGCACCTACGACAATCTTCGAGTTTTCGTATTCGAATGAGAACTTGGTTGCGTGCGCAAAGAGAGTCGATCTCCTACTCTTAGTTACACGCACATAGAGGTTCAGTTGTGTGCGTCGGTCGGCGTTTCAAATTTGCGATCACTGAACCGAAGTAGTCATGTAGAAAACACAAATCTCTCCCTTTACCCCTCACTCTTAAAGTACCGCACCGCTTTCGAGAGAGACGGGCTCAGGAAACAATGCTCGCCTCGTCCGCGGATGATCCGCCACCTGTGCACGCTTAACGCCAGTGGGGTGAAACTTAGATAGGTCTTTCTAGTATAGCGTTTAAACCGGAAGAAATCCCGTTTTCTATTTTAGATGGCACTGAAGGTTAGTTTTAATTGTGTAAGTTTACGTTACACACGCCTCAACACAATCACACGTTCAATACGTTGACAAATTTCTAAAAAAATGTTGTTTTACTGAATTATTCAATACTAAAACTAATCCTGGAGCGACTGAAGCATCAGTTGGATTGAATGACGGGCTTAACATCAGTAAAACAAATCGTTACAGATTGTAAATGTTAAACTTTTATTTTATAAATATTAAAATTCTGGTTAAGGTTTTTTAAAGTCCACTAGGAACGGTACAAAAAAATTAAAACTAGCCGAGAAGTTGTATCAACTTTTGTGCTCATTCAATGGGTACTTTGCTTCCTCATAGAGAAAGCATTAATTAATTAATGAAATGAATTAATATTAGGTCACCTGAATCGTTTCAACAAAAAGAAAAGTTGTAACGTGGTGGATTTTTACCACATTATTGATACTCTTCCCAGATCAATTTACCTAAACGGAAAGTAAAATCATCTTCCATAACTGCAAATCTAAGCAGTTAACAAGATGCAAAGCTTGCATTGTTTACAGTTATCAAAAACAACCAGACGCAATTGTCATGGTAGCCCATCGGCTAAGTACACTTCCCGGTAAGAAGGCTTGAATAGAATAGAATTAAAAATTTAAGGTTTCAGCGTAAAATTAGAGATAATCCTATTATTTTTAATATCTGATTTTCCCTTCAGGCTCCGATGCACAAAAAAGTAATAGGTGATCTCAGAAATGTAATTCTCGGCTATTCACATAGCGCCAATGATTCTCTCTTTCCTATTCCATAAAGACGGTTAGATATAAAGTGTGTTTAATTCAGTCTAATTCATAGACGAATTGAATTTTCTGAATTATCGGTTTTTGAATTCAAGTTAGGAAGGATCTCTTAAAGTGAATTCAAGTTTGGACTGCGGAGAGATGGTATGATTTCTTTGTAAGAAATTGGAAACTGGATTTTGTCACTACTACAAATCTTCCTCTATGAGGAAGTAATTAATTAAACTAAAAAATAATATGGTTAGGAAATGTTCAGAAAAGGCAATTTTTTCTAATAAAAAATAATGTAATCATGTAAACTATGTTACCATTCAATTGGTCGGCCATTGGATCATTTACATCGATAACAATAATTTTCCAATCAGTTTCGCCTGAAAAAATTAATAGCATTAAATTTACGTGAAAAAATGATATTTACTGATAAATTAAGAAGTAAGCTCACTGTAAATGTCTGTAAACCTTAAAACAGATGTTTCCATATATAAACACAAGAAAGTAAATCGTTTGTATTTTCAACATTTTTTGTCTTTGAACATGAAAAACTTTTATGTGGTTTAAATTCATAGTCAAAATGTTACAACTTTTTGTAAATAACATGAGAAAAATAAGTGATTAAGGGTGGCACAGCAAAACTATGTAAGTGTCATGAAAAAATTGTTCAGGAGAGAAAAAAAAACGTTCTTAAAATTCAAATTCTTAAAATAAAAAAAATGAGAAAATACGTAATAGCAATAAAAACTAATAGAAGACTTTACAAGAAAAAAATTATTTGATTATAGTTTTAGCAAAATTTTTATGTAACCAATTGGTGAGGTAATATAAATAAACAATTAGTCTTTATTTAAGCATCACCGCCAATTGGATGGGACAAAAAATTGTCTAATGTATACAGTTTATGTAATTTTTTCCACAGAATAGAATAGCGCTATTATTTTTTGTATCTCGTATGTATAAACAATTTTCTTTAACAACAATTATTTAAACAATATCAAAGTTTAATTTTTTTTTCATAAAAATGTACAGTCGAATTTTAGAAAATTTTTAAACCATTTAACGCGTTCTTAAAAAAAGTGTCACTTAAACGGTTATATCGTGACACCCTTCAAATCTTTCTTTTACGAATTAATTGTTCGACATTTTATTGCTACTGTTTTTTTGTCTCGTAAAATAGCAAAAGTATACAGATATTCACGGAATTTAAAGAGTTTAGAATGCGAATTACCTTCATCTATAAGTGCTACAGTTCCAAGAACTTTTACTTTTAAGACTTCGCCTTTTTTAGCAACCTGAAAAAAAATTATGTATACAGTACAGCTTGTCTTTGATTATTCAAAACAGAAAATAATCAATTTGAGATTTTGGTTGATTACTTCAGGAATTGAGGCATCTGCTTATATGCTAAATATATGGACATAACCACGTAGAGTGTTATTTTACTGTAACCGTAAGTTTCTATGTAATTGTCATAAAAATGTTAAACTACATGAAATTTTAGACATACTGACGGAAATCTAAACGCACATAACACTCAATTTTTAACTTCAATAATATAAAAACTGATTTGTATTAATGCAGTGAAACTTTCATATAAATCGTTAAAAAAACGATTTTTTTCTTGTTATCCCTCTTTCCCCATTAATGTAGTAATTTATTTGGTAAAATGTTATAAGAATAATAGAATAAACGATACAGTTTCAACCAAATAATTTATACAAATGTGTAATGTAAAATTTAAATATGTATGGGATATTCTACAACCGTTTTGCTTAATCTTTCTTGATAGGATGGATCCTCTATCACATTGATTTTGTAGCGGTTCCAAACGTTTAAAAAGTCTCTGTGAGCTGATTCACCTGGCTGCTCTGACCACAATCCAAATCCTTTGCCATCAAAAAAATGCAAGGAATACACAAGATGTTCAAAAATGACGTGAATTTTACATGTCACAGATACTTTTGTATTGGCATAAGCCGTTTTCAATTCTTTAACGAGTTTATCTACATCCTGGTACACTTGATGATCCAGAAATTTATTCAGATGTAGGCAAATTTGCAGTTACGCCTTTTATTTCTGCTTTTAAAGCTACGAACAAAATACATATTTAAATTTTCCTCCATTCATATTTAAATTTTACATTACACATTTGTATAAATTATTTGGTTCAAACTGTATCGTTCTTTTTATTATTGTTATAACATTTTACCAAATAAATTACTACATTAATTAAGGGCATGTGTTACTTACCATATGAGCAAGTTTTTAAACTTGGGTTTTTTTCTACAATTTTTACATTTTCAAAAAAATTTTAGTCAACATCCGTCAAGAACGTGAACACGGACGAACTATATTTTTTGTGAAAATGTAAAAATTATAGAAAAAAACCCAGGTTTAAAAACTTGCTCATATGGTAAGTATCACATGCCCTGAAAAGAAAAAAACAAAAAACAGAAGAAAACAAAAAAAAAGGAATCGCTGTACCATCACGTCCACGTTGTGGTTCTGGGTTAGGCTAAGAGTGGTACAAGAGTAGGAATTGTGCAAAAAAACTATTCACTTTCATATTTTGCTAGAACGTGTCGTCAAAAATAAGTAAAAATATTGTTAAAAAAACAAAGCAATGAGGAAGCAATAAAATAAAAGTAATTGTTAAGTAAAACCGCAAAACGATCAGCGAAGATTTTATTCCAAACGGATTTTAAAACTATATAATAGCTAGAATAAGATGCTGTAAACTGTTTCATTAGGCATTTTCATTAAACTTCTTTTTAATTAAGGATAGGTCGAGAATTCCTGCAAGTAAAGCAAGGTTTCTGGTACAAGTTATGCTTGGAGCAATAAACTGGCAATCAGAGAATCATTTAGACGAAGAAACTGCCCTAGTAAAAATGACGATTAAAAAATTAATAGAAACCGTTTAAATAGTACTTAGGAACCATTTGAAACTCTATATGGTTCTAAATGGTTCTTAAGAGTTTTTTTTATTTCAGTTTGGTTTATCTAATCTACTATTAGGATAGAAATTATAATTCAAAAAATCTTTCTATGTGAATCTATTAGGCACTAAAGTGCATTCGAAAATCAATATTCTACTTGCTAAATTTGTCTAATAGGTTCTAATCGGTACCAATGAGGTAACCGTTTATTATAAATGTTTAAAAGTACAAAGGTGCTACCCTAATAGGCTCTATAAGGATTGATCGTAGATAATCGGAATTAAATTAGTTGGATTAAATTCCACAGTGCTGCATTTAAAGTTGCTCTATTAGGTATCTATTAGGTCGTATTTTATCGTAAGATGCGCAAGTACAAAATTGCATTTCTAATAGGATGTATTAGGATTGTTAGTGGTAATCAGAATTAAATTAATTGGATTAAATTTCAAAGTGTAGCATTTAAAGCGGCTCTATTAGGTATCTATTAGATTGTATTGTTTTGAAAGTTGCCCAAGTACAAAAGTGCATTTCTAATAGGATGTATTAGGATTGTTAATGGTAATTGGAATTAAATTAATTGGATTAAATTTCAAAGGGTAGCATTTAAAGCGACTCTATTAGGTAAATATCCAATAAATACCGATTAGAAACCGAATAGAGAATTCGATTAAATGCCAATTAGGATCTAAAAGGTAATAAATTGCGCGAGTACCGAATACAAAACATTTTAAATCCTAATCAAATCGATATTAAAACTTACTATGCAGCCAATAAATACCGATTGCAAACCGAATAGAAAATCTAATTAGGTGCCAATGTTGCAATGGTGCAATATTTTTACACTGTTTCGGTAAAATAGTCACGGCAATCACTGCGGTATCTTTCTGTCCCATGATCGCCGTGGTAATTTTCAACTGAATTTTTGACAGTTTAGTATAAGATGTGGTTGTTTATCTTACCCTGTAACCTATCTCTAGAACATCAATAGGATCATTATCACCCTTGAATCCTGTGGCTTCATCTAGGACTTCAGGATTTTCCCATGTCTATGACAAAAGAAAAACATATTTAACAAAAAATAACAAATAAGTACACATGCTGATACGTATATTCTTACCATACTTAATATTTAAAATTGAGAAGAGGTAACATTTAATTTTTAATTCATTATCAACAAATTGATTCTTTTCAAACATCATATGCAACAAATTATCTCTGATTAGGAGTAAATTTTAAAAATCACTGAAAATGCCTGATGGAAATGTGTGATTGGTGTATATGTGAGCCTAGCGGGCGTCTACCCTCACTCTAATCCTTCCATTCACTGGTCAGCCATTGCAGGCTAATTCCTATTTAGGTATCCACCGAAACAACATGCGACAATGGTGGTGACTAGAGACGAAAAGTGAATTTATTTTGAGAATCCGAAACGAAGAAAATTGTGGGTCGATCCCGGACAACCATCAACTTCTTTCTTAAGACCTAATCGCTTTGGACGCAAGACGATGCTGTGCGTTTGGTGGGAACAGCAGGGTGTCGTCTACTATGAGCTATTAAAACCTGGTGAAACTGTCGATGCTCACCGCTACCACCAACAACTAATCAAATTGCGCTGTGCTTTGCGTGAAAAAAGGCCGGATTATGAAGAAAGACATGAGAAGCTGATTTTTCTTCACGACAACGTCCCATCGCACACGTCAAAAATGGTCCAAAACTACTTGAAAACACTCAACTGCTACCTCATCCCGCTTATTCACCAGACCTGGCCCCTTCTGATTACCACCTGTTTTCGTCGATGGGTCACGCGCTCGCTGAACAACACTTCGATTCGTACGAAGACGTCGGAAAATGGCTTGACGAGTGGTTTGCATCGAAAGATAAAGACTTTTTTGGCGTGGTATACACAAATTACCCGAGAGATGGGGAAAATGTATAGCAAGCGAAGAAAAATACTTTGAATAAAGTTTATTTTATTTTTTGCAAAAAAAAACTTTCTTTTGACTAAAAAACAGCGGATTTAAGCTTATACACCTGGTATATATGTAGTTTATTAAAATTAAAAGAAACGATATAGGCAAACAATTTCACTCAACGAAAAGACTTTTAATGAAAATTTAAAGGCAAGAGGAATAGAGTTCGTATAAAAGTCATACACTAATGCTTCCAAGCTAGTCAATGAAAATTTCGATGACTCCTAACGAAAATTTAAAAGACAGTGTTGCCAAATAAAAAAAATTATTTCAAGGTTTTATTTTGATATATAGATATTCTTATACAGGGTGTCCCATCACCTATGAACGTGCCGGTACTAGGTGATAGAGAACAAAAAAGAAACAGAAAAGTCCTCTGGCAAAATTTGATTTGGACCTTAGTTTGAGCATAATAAAGCTTCAAAGTTGGGCATAATGAACCTATAAGAAGACTGAAGTAAACGGACATCACGCACACTATTTTAACACTTATGTGACAAACAAGTGGTTGCTAAATCTCGCTTTTGATTGGTTCATTATGTCCAACTTGGAAGGTTTATTGTGCCAAATTAAGACCCAGATCAAATTTTGCCGGAGGACTTTTCTGTTTTTTACATTCTCATCAGAGAGAATGTATTAGATTTGTGTAAAATTTGACCCCCCCAGTTTTCATCAAATGTCCACGTTTTGGGACCCCCTGAACCCGAAAAACATGTTTTTACGAATGTGTCTGTCTGGCTGTCTGGCTGGCTGTCTGGCTGTCTGTCTGTAGATTTTAGTTTGTTAGACCGATTGGATTGTCCTTTGATATACTCTTTTAGTGTCCCAAAATGAAGGTCAAGTTCGTTGGCCAGCCATTTTGGATAAAAATTCAAAAAGATGGAGCATTTTGAAAATTTTTTAAACCACTTTTTCTTTTAATTTAAAAATTCTAATGACGGATGTTCGTAGTAGTCAAAAAGACGAACAATTTTTCTTAATGACTTTTTTGGATAAAAAAAAATTGAAAGACTTATAACATTTTAAAATCCAAAAAAATGAAATAAAACTTGAATTAGAAGCCAAACAACTCACGATATGAAAAAAAGTCTCACGATGAAAAATGTTTCTTTTTTAACACTCTATAGGATAGGTATAATAACTTTTTGAATTTCCTTAAAAAATCGAAAATTCAAATTTTGAGCCAAATAACGCGAGATACAGAGAAAATGATACGAAACATAATTATTGGCCTTACAAAGATCTATAAGTTTTCTTTTGGCCATTTTTCAATAGGCTGAGTAGTTTTCGTTGTAGTCATGAAAAATATCGAGCGCGAGTGCCCTGATGACAATGTGCTCCTTAAGGTCGATAGAACCTTAGGTAAATTAGCTTTCGTTTGCATTCCATTCCATTTTGTGGTAATTTAAAATAGGTGCAAACGTCGCGAAGCGCGCAAGCGTCCCGAAGGGCGCAAGCTCGTGAAGCGCACAACACGGAGCGCGATGTGTGTATGAGAATGTGTACCGGCATGTTCATGGTGGTGGAACACCCTGTATATAGACTTATACTAAAAGTAAATGTAATCATAACTTTTGCTAAAGTTGATCAATTTAATTTTTCTATGATAGCTTTTTGAAGTTTTTTTATGAGCTTTCTGATAAAAATAATGATTTTACAAAAAATACAGTTGTGTGTTATAGAAAAAAAGCCAAAAGTAAAACTTCGGGTGTTGTTCGCGAATGAAAATAAAGTAATTGAAAGATTAAAAATCAATACAAATACGACACATAAAAAAAGTTACAACAATGAATAACTAGAGTGAGTTTAACAATTTTTCAATTAAAAATTGAAAATTTGACGTGAAAGTTTCACTTCTTTTACCTAGCTTAAATCGTATTAGATTTGTGTAAAATTTTACACCCTCAGTTTTTGTCAAATGTCCACGTTTTGTTCTTTAAGGGGTAACATCACTCTAGCGGCCGTAAAAGAAGACTAATGTTCGGACTATGGGAAAAGGAATAGAATTTCTTTTTAGAGGACTCATTTAACACATATTAAAGTATGAAAAAAAAAAAATTTTAATTAATTTTTTTTCGTATAAAATGGCGGCGATACACATAATCTCCGGCAAAGTGTTTTTGAAAAGGTGCTCCGCGGGCGGACTCATATTTGGAAAACTGTGAGACCTCGAATAAAACCCCAAAGTTTTTTTTAAACTATATACTATTAGCTAGAGATGTACGTAGGATTTTTTTATATCAATTTTTGTAGAGATAGTGCACTTTTGAAAAAAATGCATTTTTTGCAAAAAAAAAAAAAAGAGCAGTAAATTGTTTATAAAAAATGCAATTAACATCAAATCAAAAAACGGCTACGTACTTTACTAGAGAATCTACTCGTAAAGCTACTGTAAAAATTAGTAGTCGATTCATGCATTGGTGTTCGAGCAATGAGTCCGCCCAGTTTGAAAAATGCCGTTTCGAGAAAAACGCGTTTAAAGTTTTACAAGCAGATAGAGGAGAAATGCAAATAGGTACCAAATTCCGAATAAAATGGACCAAATTCTGTTGCTCATGGGTTTTTGGGGTCTCTCCTTACGAATCCGGTGTCAAAGTTTTATAAACAAAATGGTGGATCCAACATGGTGGACGAGTATGCTAAACTCCAAGGCGCTACGGGAAAATTGAAAATTAAACATGTTGAAATTTTTTTCGCAATAGGACCAAGTGTGTATTGTTTTTAGGACTCTAAAGTAATGTTTAAGCTAAGAAAAAATAAGTCGATTTTTTTAGAATGCCAGAGTTGTGTTACCCTTTAACAAACAACTATTTTTTTACGGGCCCGTACTTATATTCGTATGTCGATATAGTATTTCAATAAAAATTTTAATTTAGGTTTTAATTTTAATTGTTAGTTCCAATATGAATTTAAATTAAATTTTTTTCAAGGTTTATTTTAACCTTAAACTTAAATTTAAATTTTGAATAAATTGTCTATAATTATCATATATTCACTATCACTAAATAGGAAGTAGTGGGCTGATGTGCAATATGATTTTAATTCACTTGAAGAATAGTTAGTAAGGCATTTTGATGTAATATCGTTCGTAGATTCACTCGAAGAATTGTCGACTTAGGATGGTTTATATAGGAACGTTCAAAATACAAAGATTAGGATCCTTTGAAAAATGTAGATTTTTAATCCTGAAATCTTTTACATTTTTAGTAACTTTAATATTGAAAGATTGAAACAGATTTTTGCGTTATTCTTTCAATGCGACACCTGGAAATTTTTTCAAAATATTTTTTTAAAAAAGCTTGATTTTTTCCCTTCAAAATCATTGAGATTAGAATATAGGATTAGAATTGCTATTGGGCTTGAAAAAGCATTTTGGATCTCGGCTTCCGCGCCGCGAGCCGCTATGTACTGTAAGAAAGCACTTCCTAGGTTTTGTTATGTCCATTAATATTACTATAATATAACTATAGTTGTTCTACATTTTTAACGTGTTTTTAAATCTTTTCATGGTTTAAAATTGTTTTTTTAACTGCATTAAATTTTTTAACTGCAGATGTCCTTTTTCAGTGGGCGAAAAGAAATCTAGTTAAAAACTCAGTATTCTTTAGTCCTAAAAAAATCAGCAAACAGCTACTTCAAAGCAGATTTGCACCAGCAAAAGCGGTGCCAGGAACACAAAAGTAACACTCTTTTGTGTCGACTTCTGATTGAACTCTAACACTAAAAAATTTTCCTTTTCATTGCACTTTGACGTTTTTCCTAAGAAAACTGTACGAAGTAGAAAAAGAAGGGTGTACGAGTAATAGAATAAGCACTTTACTTAATCATTGATATGAGGGGCCAGGGAAGTTACACCAAAAAGAACTACGAATTAATTAAATTTCAGAAATATTCTGCTTTAAAAAATTAAAAACATCTTTTTTAAATTTTAAATCATAAACAAATTTTTAATCTGCGTAAAAAATTTAAAAACATGTTAAAAAATGTATAACAACTATAATTAATTTGAAATAAATATTACTGATAAAAAGAATAAAAAGTATAAGAGGGTGATATTCAAGCGCCACCTCTGGGCGTGGCCTATTTGGTCCTGCCTCAACGAAGAAGGCGAGCAGCAGACCGGCCAAGAGCCGTGGTCGTCGATTAAAACTTAACTCAAATACGATTGAACATTTTTAATCGTATCTGGAGAACCAATGAACATTTTTTAAGTTTCTTTGGCTTAAATTAAAGATAAAGTTTTAGGCTCTATGTCGTATAATGTTCAAATTTTTGCAACAATTTTCCAAGGTCATGCAAAAAGTTAAAGTCAAGGTACAAAATTTGAGAAAATCTTGATCTTTTTTTATAACTTCTCACGTCCTGTATTCTTTTCAGATGGTTATAAAAAAATCTGGATGTTACCACTAGACGTGGAATTTCATAAGCTACCCAACTGTACGTACGGACATACGACATACGACGGTACTGCACTGAGAGTGAGGTTGCGCAGCTAGCGTCATCATACTAGAGTAGCGACTGTACTGCGTGAATGGCGCGGTAGTTATATTAAAAAAAGAATAGGAGGGGTACAAACGGAATGCACGGTCAGCGCGCTCTTATTTTTCGTATGGTATTTTAGTGCGCGTGGTAGCTAACCTCTTCGAGAGCGCTCCTACTACGCTTCCGTGCTCACTGGCTGTACACCAGTTGCGCAGTCACTGTCAGGGTTGCACACGTAATAAACCTTAGGTAAATTACATGAGTATTTTACGTAATTTACGTACGTATATTACGTTGAAAACATTAAATTCATATGGAGTGGGGGGTTTTCTACGTATAATACGTAATATACAAATGTAAAAAACCATAGTAATATACGTAAAAATCCTCAAGTTACGCGTAACCGTGCAACCCTGGTCACTGTGCTTTTTCGAGCTACTGGTTATAGTATAGGCAGTGATCACAGATTTGAAACACCGACCGACGCACACAACTGAACCTCTAAGTCCGTGTGACTAGAGTTCTTAATTGGTTATATTACTTCGAGAACGGTAACGAGAATGAGAATATAACCGAGAATTAAATTCTCTAAGAATTTATGAGAACTTATGAATTTAAAGATTTTTATGACAAGGGAGATAATTATTGATTAATTAACCGATAAAAAGTAATAAAACGTTTTTTTGTACTTCAATTACTTCTTAATGAGCTTTACACAAGTTGTAAATGAAAAAACTGTCACAAATGTATGCAGAGCATAGGTTATGTTAGAGACTAACATAACCTATAAAGTGACGTTTATTATAAGATGAATTTTGTGGCTTTAGTTAACTAGTAAGCTGTTGTTTTGCATATTTTACATTCCTAAATATACCTTATAGCTAACAAATGACTAAAATTTAACCATGTAAATAATGTAAACAATAACAATTTTTCTAAAAAAACATAAATTCTTAAGTTCTTTTAAATTCTCATAAATTCTGTCATATTCTCGGTCATATAACCTGGATTTAAGTTCTCGAGAATTTAAGAACTCTACGTGTGACTAAGGCTAGCGTCCCATGATTGCGTTTTGCGTTGCGTCATAATGAGAGAGCAAGAGACAGAATTATATTTTTGTCTTCTGTTCTCTCAATAGGACGCAACGCAAAACGTAATCATGGGACGGCACCCTAAGAGTAGGAGACCGACTCTCTTTGTACGCGCAACCAAGTTCTCCTCCATTCTCATTTCCTCTCTTTCGAATTCGAAAACTCCAAGATTATCGAAGATGCAGATTTTGCTCCAAAAGCTTCGGAAAATTCTGCAGGTGGTCTTCGTTATCTCGAACCATGATCTATCTCTCGCACGATTCTTAGTTTATGCGACAATTTTGATTTTATGCTTTTTCAGATGCAGATTATTTCTAACGGGCATTGTTCCTCAAGTGTACCACCCTCAGAATTCGACTTTTTCTGCTTGAACTCAAACTTGGCTAAAATATAGGAGGCGAATGAATATCACCCAAATTTCATTTGACATCATAACCATTTTACCGAAATTCATTTCACATAATCAAAATTTGCTCTAATAGTTATACACCCGAATTATTATTGGACTTAATCTCCATTTATCCGAATTAAAATTCTCTCTAATTCCTATAAATCCGATTTTTCATTTCTTCTAATTATCAACTGCCCTAATATCAATTTTTTCTAATTTCTGTTTACTCGCTATATTATTTAACCTGCTTTCTATTTGAACGACATTCCATTGTTCCTAAAGTCTATTTTTCCAAAACATAGTTGGACCGAATTTACAAATTCTCGAAATGAAATTTTCTCTAATTTCTATGAAACAGAATTATCGTTGAGTGTAATTTTCATTTTTGAGAATTAAAATTTGCCCTCATTTTTACGTTCCCTAACTATCTTTCAACCTAATTAACGTTTTCCCGAATTTTCATGTAACTAAAGTTTAAACTGTCCGAATTAGTATTTAACATAATTTCCGCTTATTCTAATTTACATTTGGCCTAATATCTTTTTAACCGAATAATCATACAACCTAATTTACATTTGCACGAAATGACATTTGGTAGAACTTCTCTTCGACCGAAACGTCATTTTACCTAAATTTCATTGACCAGAATTATCGAAAGCGAGAATTTCCGTGTAACAGAATTACCATTTGTCCTAACTTTGCTACTTGTCAGTTTTCAACCTGAGTTTCCGATCTATGCACAATGATCTCAAAGTTGGCCTCCAGGGCGCGCAGTGTGTGTTGGAGAAATCCTGAGAAAATTTTATTTCGAGAATTTGTAAATTCGGTCATACTATGTTTCGGAAAAATAGACTTTAGGAGCAATGGAATGTCGTTCAAATAGAAAGCAGGTTAAATATTATTGCGGGCAAACAGAAATTAGAAAAAATTGATATTAGGGCAGTTGATAATTAGAAGAAATGAAAAATCGCATTTATAGGAATTAGAGAGAATTTTAATTCGGATAAACGGAGATTAGGTCCAATAATAATTCGGGTGTATAAATATTAGAGTATACTAGGTACACGCAGAACACGCTACTCTAACCATTACTCTAGGATACGCTACTCAGTCATGTGGCCAAAAAAAAAGTTGAATACACGACTGAGTAGTGTATTTCTCCACAGTAATGGTTACTGTGAGAAACGAATGGTTACTGTGGAGAAACGAATGAATCGTGTCAATACACTACTCAGTCGTTTTCGGTCACACGAATCAGTAGTGTATTCTAGAGTAATGGTTAGTGTAGCGTTTTCTCCGTGTAGAACTTTAGAGGAAAAGGATTTTTTCAATTGGATAAAAATTTACCGAGATAATTGAGGGGGAATTTTTAGAATTTTTTCGATTTTGTGCGGTTTCGTGCTATTTCGAAGGTATTAAGCTTCTTTCCTATGGAATATACAACATTTTTTCCACTACTGGGTCTCAACTCTGTATAATACAGAGAGCAGTTTAATAAATAATAAATATTCATAATTGATGCGATAAATGAGTCCGAAGATGTTCCACCGAGCAAGAAGGTCCTTCTCTACGGTCCAGAAGAAGTACAGTAAGTCATATATGCCTTCCCTCGTCAACATGTCAACCCAACCCTGGTTTCCAATAGAATCTTTGGAAACCATGGTTGGCTTGACATGTTTACGAGGGAAGGCATATATGACTCTTACTGTACCGTGGAGGGTATAATGGCTCTATGCTCACTAGCATGTGTTAAGCTCAGCACATGATTATCTATCGCTTGTTATTATCTAAGAAGCAATAAAAAAAAAAAAAAATGCTAATTTTTTTTGAGAAAATTGAGTTTGAACAATTTATTTGTAAATATGGATTTTGAAAGTACAGCAATTTAAGGAGAAAATTTGAACATTACTTCATAAATTGCCTTACGAGTTTTAAAAATAAATAAGTAGTAAAGTAAATAGTCAAAAAATAATAAGAATGATAATAATAACAAAAACAAAATTTGCTTTTTTTTTAAATTAAAATACATGAAAACTTTTTAAATTTAAATAAAAAATATGTATACCTGTGGAAGTGCCCCATAATTCCATATATAGCCATGATGAGGAAAGCAATTTGCGACAAATCTTAATTTACCCTTCTTTACGTCTTGCTTGATTGGATTTAAAGTTTCTTTAAGGTTAATTTCCATTTTAGCATTGGTCCAGCGTGGTATTTCAACAACCATATTAACGATTTTATTCGATCCTTCGGCATACAGTGGAATGTCGTGCATTGGAGAAATGAGGCTGTTCTCATTTTCTATAACAAATAGAACAAAAAAGCGTAAATATACAGTAAGATTGTATGTACGATAACAAAGGTTAGATCATTTAGATTTTGCTTTTTATAAAGATACTAGTGTCACTGCCAACCGCTACGAGGTCGTCGTCGCACTGCACTTTCTACGTTCTTTTCTAGATTCAGTATGCTCAATGCTTTTCCTCTAATTTTGATATTTTTCGAGACAAATTCAAGTATAACAAATGTGATAAAAAAAAATAAGACTTCAAATTTTGATGAAATCATAGTATTTTATGATACAATGAAGCAGAAGTAACGCCTATCATTGCATCCGCGTAACATACGCTCTTTTTTGTAATAAATCTCACGAAAGTTGTAAATTAAACTTGTACGCAGACACAAGAGGTATTGTAGGTATTGCAGTAGGTATTGCTAACCTCATAGGTCAATTCATTTGGTGCACGAATTTAAATTGTCATTTCAGTTTCTATAGGCGAAACACGCGATCTCAAGCGCGCGCCTAATCTCGTTAAAATAAAAATTACATCACATTACTACAGGGTGTTGAAATGTTGGAACAAAAATGAAAAAAAAAACTGGTGAAATCTACGGAATCACTTAAATCTTCCACCACACGTTTTACATTGCATAGCAAAATTGCAAAGATATTGTTTGTCGGGTCCTTTCATTGAGATCGATTTCTCGATGGCAGAAATGCATCATGCAAGCCAATCGGTGCACAAAAATCCCAAAGAAAAATTTAATTTTCAAATATTTTTCTTCTGTGTTAACCAGGGATATGCCACGACCCATTGTATAACGAGTAAAACTTGTACCATGCTTTGTCCACAGCATCCACAGCGATAGAGTGACGATTGACGCGCCTCTAGCGGTCTGGACTGCCTAACACATCTGACATTTGAAACAGCGAGAGGAATTTTCATATTATTTATTTATTTATTTGAATGAAGAGTGAATACAAATTGGCGGAAGCTATTGTATAATAGCGAATTGTAAAGAATTAGTGTTTTTCTATGATTGAGATTCAAATGTATAGAGTGACGATCGCATCGCCACTGTTTTGCCCTTACCGCCACAGGTACAGAATTTTTATATGTCGTGGCATACCCCTGGTGTTAACTAAAAAAATTACAAAGAAAATTTCAAATTGAAAATTTTTCGCATGTGTTTAAAAAAATCAGTTCAACTAGCTAAAAAAGTTGTTTATAAATTTTTGTTTCTTAATTTTTTTAGTTCACATAGAAGATATTTTGATACTGAACAGAAAGAACTTTAGACTCATTTTGATTGGTCGTCTAGTTTTCTTGCAATCATGCACAACAATTTAGAAAAAAATCGTGAAAACGAAAACTCCAGAAAACGCGCTTCATAGAGTAGACCTTCCATACAAAATTTACAATCAAAAATTTATTTCGCGCAAAATATTTTTTTTTGTGTTTTTTGGTCGAAAATATTGTACACGTATATTTTTATTTCGACATGATATTTAAAATTTGGGAGTTATGAATTTTCAAAATTTTCACGCTCGAAAAATCTATCTCTAAATATTTGCGTATACGAAAAAAAGAATTCTATAACGCACGATATGAAAAAAGTCAAGAGGAAAGAATGTTTCTTTTTAAATGCCCTATAGGATCGGCATAACAACTTTTTGAATTTCCTTAAAAAATCGAAAATTCAAATTTTGAGCTCAATAACGCGAGATGCAGAGAAAATGATAACAAACATAATTTTGTGGCCTTACAAAGATTTACAAGTTCTCCTTTGGCCATTTTTCAATAGGATGAATAGTTTTCGTTTTAATCATGAAAAATATTGTTAAACAGAGCCGAGCGCGAAGCGCGAGGTTTAAATCAAATATCGAGCGCGAAGCACGAGTGCGCGGATGAGAATGTGCTCCTTAAATTCGATAGAACCTTAAGTAAATTAGTTGTGTTTTGCATTCAAATTTAATTAAATTTAAATAAAACATATAGGTACAAGCGTTCTGTAAGTTGCAAGAAACCTAAAAAAGTTTCATCCACCTGACCCCCTAGGTTCACCCTTAAGATACCGTAAGAGAAGGGGTTGACTTTGAGGGTGAATATAGAGGGATAAGTGGATGAAACTGATATTGGCTTCTTGTAACATTATATGAACCTCTTTCAAATGATGAAATGTTAGGTCTGGAAGTTTGCGAATTTTTAATGCTTTGTTTTATGCTTAGGGGTTGATTTTGAGGGTGAACCTAGAGGGTTAGGTCGATGTAACTTGTTTAGGCTTCTGTGAACATTAAATTCATCAATTTAGAACGATAAAATTTTATTTCTCGAAGATTAGAGATTTTTTTTTTATACTTGGGGGTTGATTTTGAGGATGAACATAAGGGGCTAGGTGGATGAATCTTTTTTGGGCTTCTTTGGACATTAAATGGACTAATTTGGAATGATAAAATTTTAGTTATCGAAGTTAGGGGAATTGACATGATTTAGTTTCCTCGTAGAGAAAGCTTTGTTTTCGACACATTTTCTAATATTTTAAAAATCGTTTAAGGGCATGTGTTACTTACCATATGAGCAACTTTTTAAACCCGATTTTTTTCCTACAATTTGTAAATTTTCAAAAAAATTGTAGTCAACATCCGTCAAAAACGTGAACTCGAACGGATGTTGACTCAAATTTGTTTGAAAATGTGCATACGGAAATCGCTCATGTTTAGGCAACGATGAGCACTGCTTCGAAAAATGGGAATAACCATTACAGTGTTAGCAGTAGCCATTTCGGTTTACTTCTCTCCATGCAGCGGCATCTCTCAACAGGAAAAATATTTAAGACCACATCAAAGTTGTAAGGCTGCAGCAAGTCACTCTGGACTCATTGTCACCTCTACGGTATCTCTCGCCCGCGTCAAGTCTCCCCAGTGGCATCTCTCACCATAGTACAATTGATTTGTTATAAAAATGGGTAAAAATATGGCAAACCTCGCCAGAGCTAATTATTATTCCATATGCAGCATTCCCCTTCCCTATGATTTCAAGGTAAGTAATTATATAAATACTTAAAATATCAGTTTTTAAAACTTGTGCAATGTTAAAACCGCGCAAGTCCTTAATATAGATATTAATTATCCCAAATTCATTTGTCAATATTGTAAAATTCAAAGAATAAAAATTATTATTGTTTTCATGTTATTTATTAGCAGTGATAGGAACTTGCAGTAAAGTAGCATCAACTTTAATTATCATTCGATGAGCAATTTGCTTTCTATTCCCAGTGGCATCTCTAATCTCTCATAATTGCTTCCAAGTCAAGAAACATTGAGTTTTAATCATTTAAAAGATTTTTTTGCCATTTTTCCTTCCTCATAGAGGAAGCTTTGTAGTGGTGACAAAATCCAGTTTCCTAAAACAGGTTTTTTTGAACATATTTCAAGGGCAATATATCTAATATGATGATCTGAAAAAATGTCCGGATGTATGTATGTGTGTCTGTATGTATGTGTGTCACGATCCAGCAATTTCTTGAAAACGCGTAGAGATAAATTGATGAAATTTTGCATAGTTATTTCACTATATACATAGTTGAATTTGTTATAAAGGTTTAACAAAATATTTCATTTTACAAGTTTTATTTACTTTTATAATTTTCGTAAAATTCATTTTTCCAGTATAACTTCTCAAATATTGAAAATTTAAAGCTGGTGTACAGGAAATGAAGATTCCTTTCATCGAGACGAATAGATTTACCTATATGATTAATGCATTTCATTAAAAAAATAAGGAAGTTATGTTTATTTATAATTTTGAGAGATAATTTTTCGCTCTATGTTTTCAAATAATCAAAATTTTGAGCTGACTTAAGGAAATTCAAGATTCTTTATGTCCAGACGAATCGACTGACGTGCAAGATTAATTCATTTAATTGAAAAATAAGAATGTTATGGTTAATTGTATTTTTTAAAAAGTAATTTTTTGACTATAATTTCTGAAATACTTAAAATTGAAAGCTAATGTAAAGAAAATAAAGATTCTTTGTGTTTAGACGAATCGATTGACCTGTAATATTAATTCATTTCATTGAAAAATAAGAAAGTTATGCTTTATTGGAATTTTCGAAAATAAATTTTTTGAATATAACTTCTGAAATAATTAAAATTTAAAGTGGACGGGGGTCATATACGTTCAAAAATTATCTGAAAAACCTTCATCGTCATACGAAGGGTGCTTTTTCCCCACAAACCAAAAAACTCTAAATATTCTTACCTAGAGAGTTCAAAGGCTGGTACTTTAGGCTATTAAAAAATTGTGTTTAGGCTGATGGAATTTGAAAATTTCTCATGTAGAAAAACTAAAAAAACAGGGGCGCAACAATAACGGGGTTAAAACACCCAGGCAGTAATTCGAGTATACCTAATTGCAATATGTATGGATGTCGAAATTATTAGAAGGATAATACAATCCCACAATAAACACACTTTTTGAGGGGTTTTAATCTGTTCTTTTTCTTTTTTTAAAATTGATTTTTAATGTGTAGGGTGGCTCCCGACACCCACTGTTTTGAGACGCTTGTTGCGCGTCTGTCTAATTCTGTCAACTTTTCATGTGGACTAGAATTTTTCCAGCCAAAGACAAAAGAGGGAAAATTTATAGGTTTTAGATAGAAAAGAATAGAGAGAAGAAATAAATAAGGGGCGCTTGATGATAATTTTTTTGAATATTCACTTTTATAGTCCCAAAATAGCGTGTAATTATTTCCTGTCAGAAACGGCGGACATTTTGACTTCCATGATGGAAGAAACTAAATATTGATTCCTACTAGAGATATTCTGCAAATGACTGTAATCTGGCGCGCGATTCAAAATCAAATTAAATAGACCAATGGGAGAATTTCTCTAGCAGGAAGCCAACACGTGCTGCGCGCGCAGGGTGCCACTGTCGCAGTTGTGAATATTTAGTTTCTTCCATCATGAAAGTCAAAATATCCGCCGTTTCAGATAAGAAATAATTACACGCTATTTTGGGACTATAAAAGTGAATATTCAAAAAAATTATCATCAAGCGCCCCTTATTTATTTCTTCTCTCTATTCTTTTCTATCTAAAACCTATAAATTTTCCCTCTTTTGCCTTTGGCTGAAAAAATTCTAGTCCACATGATAGCTTTATTTCTTTCCACAGATTTTGACAGTTTTTGACAGTTTTTACTTTCAGATTCCATCGCCCTTAAATTAAAATTTTGTGCTGCGGGCGGGGGTCGTAGACGGTCAAAACTGTATGAAGACCATTTATCGTAACACAAACGGTACTTTTTCCACCCAAAACAGATGTGACAATTAGTTCTGTGAGACCAGCCGCAATTTTGCTACTTTTATGTGGACTTCTAAATTTTTCTCGGGTGAGAAATGCCACTGGGAAGACTTGATACGGACGAGAGATGCCGCAAAGGTGACAATGAGTCCAGAGAGACTAGCCGAACTTTTGCCACTTTGGTGTGGACTTACAAATTTTTACCAGATGAGAGATACCACTGGAGACTTGTCGCGGATGGGAGATGTCACAGATGTGACAATGAGTCTTGGAAGACTTGCCACAGCCTTACCACTTTGATGTGATCTTAAACATTTTTCCGGATGAGAGATCAATAAATCCAGGGAGACTTTCCGCACTTTTGACATTTTTATTTGGACTGAAAAAATTTTTTGGAAGGGAGAGATGCCACTGTGAGACTTACCACTGGTGGGAGATTCCAGAAAATGCCAATTTTACTGTGAGAAAAGCCGTCGGATAGAGATGCCACAGTTGTGACATGTCTCAGATGTGTCATGCCGCACGTGTGACATACAGCAGATGTGACATGATATGGACCATCAGTGTCCCGAGTACGATTGTTATTTTTTTTTTAAATTTGATCCCCCCAGTTTTCATCAAATGTCCACGTTTTGGGATCCCCTGAACTCGAAAAACATGTTTTTACGAATGTGTCTGTCTGTCTGTCTGGCTGTCTGTCCGTAGATTTTAGTTTGTTAGCCCGATAACTTTCTAAAGAATTGACCGATTGGATTGTCCTTTGATATACTCTTTTAGTGTCCCAAAATGAAGGTCCAGTTCGTTGGCCAGCCATTTTGGATAAAAATTCAAAAAGTTGGAGCATTTTGAAAATTTTTTAAACCACTTTTTCTTTTAATTTAAAAATTCTAATGACGGATGTTCGTAGTAGTCAAAAAGACGAACAATTTTTCTTAATGACTTTTTTGGATAAAAAAAAATTGAAAGACTTATAACATTTTGAAAATCCAAAAAAATGAAATAAAACTTGAATTAGAAGCCAAACAACGCACGATATGAAAAAAAGTCTCACGATGAAAAATGTTTCTTTTTGAACACTCTATAGGATAGGTATAATAACTTTTTGAATTTCCTTAAAAAATCGAAAATTCAAATTTTGAGCCAAATAACGCGAGATACAGAGAAAATGATACGAAACATAATTATTGGCCTTAAAAAGATCTACAAGTTCCCCTTGAACCATTTTTGAACAGGATGAGTAGTTTTCGTTTTAATCATGAAAAATATTGTTAAACAAAGCCGAGCGCGAGGTTTAAAGGAAATATCGAGCGCGAAGCACGAGTGCCCTGATGAGAATGTGCTCCTTAAGGTTGATAGAACCTTAAGTAAATTAGCTTTCATTTGCATTCCATTCCATTTTGTAGTAATTGAAAAACAAATAGGTGCAAACGTCGCGACGCTCGCAAGCGTGCTATTTTCGTCCAAAAAATTTGTCAATTTTTTTTAAATCTTCTCATAGACCTAAATAACACATTTTTTCCTCATAAAAATAGGTTGAGCCATTTATGAGAAAAAACTAATGTTTTGATTTTTATTTCCCCCTCCATAACTCCTACAAAAATAAGTTTTTACTTTTGAGACTTGGAGGAATTTTTTGACTCATAGGTGCCAATATATGGTACCAATTTGGACTTGATACATGCGGGGGAAGATATTACATACTTACCCGGCTAAGCCGTTTTAATAATTGAAAAAATCGTTAATGCTTCCTCTATGAGGAAGCAAATTTATTTGCAACATTATCATAATGAGGAAGCAAAGTGCACAAAAATGAGCATAAAAATATAAATATAGTTAAATGGAACACCCAAGATCGAATTCATAGCTACTTTTGCACTTATAGGAAAATCCTAGAGTGGTAGGGGGTTGAAACTGTTTTGTGTGTCTTTTGACATTGAATAAAACTATTTAGCGCAATAACTAACAAGATTTAACGTCTCGACATTTTTACAGAAAAATAATTTTTCGTTGACGTAAACGTTACAAAAACTTCAGTTTCATCAGATAAAAACTGTTATAAAAATTATTAAACTAGACTTTTTTTTAACGATAATAGTGATAGCATGATTTGCATTATAAATTCTATATATGTATGGAGATTAAAAAGTGGATAATTAATTTGACCCCAGAACATGTGGAGCATCAAGGCTATTAAAGATTAAAAGTTTAAAGATTTGATGACAATATACTCACTAAAATATATTCTATAATCCGGAGTATTACAAGCACCACGTTCAACTGTAGTATAAGACGACATTTTCTTTGCGATATTTTTGCAGCTCGTCAATTGTTCCAAATGAAATATTCGTTTCACAATTAAGAACCCCTGACGAAGAGAGGATTTATTATTTAAAATTTTGCAATACGGTATGAGCATGATATAGCCATGCTAATCAGGGTTGCGCAGTCATGCGTCACTCAGGGTGGCCGCGATGTGACGTAATAATACAAAAATCTATAACTAAACATTAAAAGGGCAAAAAAATGTAAAAAAATGTCTTCAAATCGGCGGGAAATTCTTCCCAATAAATTTTATTTTTATATCATTTCGCACTTTTAATGTTTAATTATATATTTAACATATTTGCTAATGCACAACACGAGTAAACGGCCATTTTTAAATTATTACGTCACAACGTGAAATACGTACCTACAGGTGCAGTCCCATGTCGGCGTAAAGCAGAAACTCATGAGGGTGCCGTCCTATGATAGCAGAAAACGCAAAGCAGAAAGCAGGAAATCATTAGTGAAAGAGAGAGAAAATCTGCCTGTCTCTTTCACTCTTATGATTTTCTGCTTTCTGCTTTGCGTTTTCTGCTATTATTGGACGCCACCCTAAGGCGCGTTCAAATTTCCCACCCGGGTGCACCTCAGGTACTGCATCCTTTTCTAACATATTGAAATTTCGACTTGTAAGAAAAGGACGCAGTACCCGAGGTGCACCCGAGTGGAAAATCTGAACGCGCCACTAGTGTGCCTTCTCATGTGGGCGCAAAACGCAAAACGTAAAATGAACAGCCAATTGTAAAACAGTTTTAGATTTCTATTTTCTCAAAGATTCTCCATCATTGGCTGTTCATTTTGCGCTTTGCATTTTGTACCTGCATGGGATTCCAACCTTAACAACTGTAAAATTACTAATTTTCTCAAGTAATATTACCACCCTCAGCGCATGGATAGTCCGATTTATAGGTTAAAAATCACAGGCAGAACAAGAAAAAGCACAAGAAATCGTAATATTATATTTTCTATGAAAGTGATTTTACTGACCTCTGTAGGTATACTGCGGAGATTGAGGGTAATATTGATCACCTCAATTAAGACTGATGGAATTTAAAAAATCCCACGGAGGAATAATAAGGAGATCGAACAATGCATTGGGAAGTGTTCAGAAATGTTAATAGAAACTGTACTTTAAAAACCAGCCTTCTTGTAAGGCACGGAGGCAGATTGTTCGCACATGCGTGGTACAAATCTACCCGTCTTCTTTTCTCTCGTGAATTTGTGCGAGTGAGTGGTCCGAGCTCTTCGAACTGTGCGTGTTGCTTTTAAAAGTGAGGTTATATTGTTATTATAATATTGAGCTATATGTATTATTCTCACGTCATTTTTTAAACGCTCTTAATGTACCAAATGATTGAAAAATAACAAATTTAAATAAATAACAGCAATTTTTATGAAAAAATAATTATTGATTTTCTAAGAGCATTTATATTTCTTACAAAACATACTTAAATATAAATTTATTCTGACACCGGCTGAAAGACTCTTACCGAATCAGGCGTAAACAGTGTAAGGCCTTTGGAATTTTTGTTTTTATAGGATGTATTGCAGTTGGGAACACAGCACGTCATCGTTATGAAGCTTCTATTTATTTATTCACTAGTCGACAACATATTTTTTATTGCACTCGCGAACTTTTTGACTTGTCACATACATATAACCTTACTTTTAAAAGCAACACGCAGAGTTCGAAGAGCTCGGACCACTCACTCGCACAAATTCACGAGAGAAAAGAAGACGAATAAATTTGTACCGCGCATGTGCGAACAATCTGCCTCCGTGCCTTACAAGAAGGCTGGTTTTTAAAGTGCAGTTTCTATTGACATTTCTGAATAGCGGGTTCGATCCTCCGTGAAAATTCCTCATGTAGAAAAACCATAGAGATATAAGAATAGAAGTAAAAAGCTATGTGCTGAACTGAACATGATACACTAATAGAAAGAGAAAGGAAACCAGAGGAGTTATTCCTTTCTCTCTCTAGTGACGCATGCGGAGTCAAGCGTTTTGAATCAAGTGGCTATATAGAAACCCGTCTGATTTTAACATAACTGATTTTATTTCGAATGATAGTAGATTATATCTTGTTACATATAAATAAAAATATTACATGTTAAGAAAAACAATATTCCTTGTAGATATAAATAATCTGTTTAGCACAACTTACCGATGGAAACTGCAAACTTTGTCAAGAGTCTGCTCTTTTTTGCACATTACATTTTGCACATTCTTCAAACAAAACAAAACATACAAAACAAGCTAACCGGTAAGCGGTAACCACGAAAGCTAACCTATATATAACTTTTAAATTCTAATAAATTCTGTCATATTCTCGGTCATATAACCTGGATTTAAGTTCTCGACAATTTAAGAACTCTAGCGGAACACCAACGCAATACAAATTCTGCAGTTGTAATAGATGCGCGCGTACTTTATTGACACAGCATTGTGTCTATGCCATTTTAATTTTTGTGTCATGTCAGTTTTTCAATCCAATTGTGAGCGCACCTTTAGTTAAATTACATGAGGTTTTTTACGTCATTTACATACGTATATTACGTCGAAAAAAGCAAATTCATATCGAGTGGGGGGTTTTGTACGTATAATACATAATTTACAAATTTAAAAAACCATAGTAATATACGTAAAAATCCTCAAGTTACGCGTAACTGACCAACCCTGCTTACCCATTAGAATCTTTGGAAACCAGGGTTGGCATTTGACATGTTTACGAGGCATCGACATATAGAAATGGACCGCTACCCTGTGGGAAAAATGGAAGTCGGCTTTAGAGAGAGAAAAAAACGTCGTCGCACTACCGTTTCTATGTTCTATGTTCTTTTCTACATTCAATATACACAATGCTTTTTTTCTTATTTCGATACTTTTCGAGTTTCATGCGAGATTTGCGATATTCGACTTTGTTCAAATCGAGATTTCATGCCCTGACTTTTCTATAATAGGATAATTTAATATAATTATAGTGGAAATAAAGAGTGAAAATGGTAAAAGGCTGTAGAGTTTGTGGGCGGTGCAAAGATGTATATACAAAAATATGTTTTCATTCGTAAGTAAAGTTATTGAATAGTAAAATTAAAAATTTGACCACCAGAACAAAACCTCAAAATACCTATATGTAATCATCCATATGCAAATTATTTTTTTATATTATATAGAAATATTGTCAATCACATTTTATTTTATTTTATCGTTAAGGTCCCATTAAAAGATGATGAAAAACTGGAGGCCTGGTGTTCTGCAATGAATTTGCCTAAAGAAAAAGCATCAAAGAGTTGGACAATTTGTAGTGTGCATTTCACCCTAGATTCTTATAAAGAATTTTATATATAATTAATTAGAATATATTAAGTGTTTATAATTGCTTACAAAAAAAAATTAACCATGGAGAATGTTTAGGCAATGCGCGAGGCCTCCGATTGACTTGATACGGTCCTTAAATAGATAGACATGTTTACCCGTCCGGTTTTTTTTCTCTCTCTAAAGCCAACTTCAATCATCTCCACTGGGTTAGCGGTCCACTTCTATATGTCGATGTTACGAGGGATTGCATATACATATGACGCTTAAGGTGCCGTCCTATGATAGCAGAATACGTATAGCAGAAAGCAGAAGATCTTTAGGGTCGCATCTCATGGATTCGGAATGCGTTGCGTTTTGGCGTAATACCATGAGAGTGAGAGAAGACCACCATCATTACTATCTCTCTCACTCTCCTGATTTTACGCCAAAACCACGAAGGAATAATAAGGAGACCCAACTCTGCCAGTGGAAAGCCTTTCGAAACTGGAAACAAAAAGTAGATCGAAAAGAACTTTGTTTGAGTGCACATGTGCGCAGTTGTCCTCTTCCTACTCGTGGGAAAGTGTGCGAGTGAGAAAGTTTTTGAAATTGACATTAAATAGAGAGGTTATTAAATGTTTAAATCCTTTATAATCCTCGCATCACAACGTTGTTCAAATCAATATAAAAAATCTTTGACTATATATGTATAATATGTAAAAGATCAAAAAGTACATTTTTTTAATATAAGATTCAGATTTAAAAATATTCTATGGTTTACATTTTCGATCTTAGACATCTAGGTCGATATTTTTTTCATTATGTAGGTTTTTTATCACAAAAAATATATTTGGAAGTGATAGAAAAAAAAAAGTATTCACTAAGTTTATTTCAACGTATGATTATAACGAAATAATAACAAAGATTTATTACAACTTCAACATTTCAAGATAAAAAAAAATTTAATAATATTCTACATACTTACCACTTTTATACTTAATCAACTCTTTTTATATCACTATAAAAATCTAAATTTTGTCATACACCGCTACCGCATGAAATCGCGAAATCGCATAACAAACGAACATAACCTCTCTATCTTATGACAATTTTAAAAACTTTCTCACTCGCACAGTTTCCCATGAATAAGAAGAGGACAACTGCGCACATGCGCACTCAAACAAAGTTCTTCTAAAGACTTATGATCTGTTCTTTTTGTTTTTTTCTATTTATTTTTAATGTGTAGAGTGGCTCCCGACACCCACTGTTTTGAGACACTTGTTGCGCGCCTGTCTAATTCTGTCAACTTATCTGATGCATTTTCAAATACCCTCTCAAAGGCAAAAGAGGGATAATTTCTATATTTTTGATAGCAACAAATAGAGAGAAGAAATTAATCGAGGGGGCTTGATGATCAGTTCTTTGAAAACTCACTTTTATAGTCCCGAAATAGCGGGTAATTATTTCTTGTCAGAAACGGCGGACATTTTGACTTCCATGTTGGAAGAAACTAAATATTGACAGCCGCGACAGTTCTCTCAAACGGGGCACCCTGCGCGGCAGCACGTGTTGACTTCCTGCTAGACAAATTCTCCCAATGGTCAACTTAATTCGATTTTGAATCGCGCGCCAGATTACAGTCAATTGCAGAATATCTCTAGCAGGAATCAATATTTAGTTTCTTCCAACATGGAAGTCAAAATGTCCGCCGTTTCTGACAAGAAATAATTACACGCTATTTTGGGACTATAAAAGTGAGTTTTCAAAGAACTGATCATCAAGCCCCCTCGATTAATTTCTTCTCTCTATTTGTTGCTATCAAAAACATAGAAATTATCCCTCTTTTGCCTTTGAGAGGGTATTTGAAAATGCATCAGATAAGTTGACAGAATTAGACAGGCGCGCAACAAGTGTCTCAAAACAGTGGGTGTCGGGAGCCACTCTAACATTAAAAATAAATAGAAAAAAACAAAAAGAACAGATTAAAAACCCTCAAAAAGTGCGTTTATTGTGGAATTGTATTATCCATCTAATAATTTAGACAATCATGCATATCGCAAGTAGGTATACTCGAATTACTGTCTAGGTGTTCTGACACCCAGAACCCCGCGCTAGTCGCGTCCCTGGGATCTGAGTTTTTTTACATGAGGAATTTTCAAATTCCATCAGTCTTAAAGATGTTATCCCGCTTTTCTAAAAAAACTAAGCCAATACACATACTTCTGCCACATTAGAGTTTTTTGAGGCCCAAAGAAATTTCATTTTGAACCGATTTATTCCGCAAATACGGTCGAATGGAATTGATGTGCAAATGCACGGCAAAATTGCGACGCTACAAAAAAGTGGCAATTTTTCCTGCTAAGTCCATCGCCCTTAATACGTTATTATGAATAGTATGTAAATATAATCAATTAATTTAAAAAAAATTCAATTAAACCATTTTATTTCAGTTTAACTATTAAAATCATTTATCTATAGGTCATCGAATTCTTAAGGAATATTAAGAATCAAACAAAATGAAAACACAATTTATGAATTTTTTATGATAAAAATAACTTTCTCTTTTCAGTCGACGCTTTTTTATGATATTTATAGGTTATATTTTGAGATTAAATTTCAGTGATGTTAGATTATTCATGTTATACATACCTGTGAAAACTGAACCCGACGTATTTATCACTTTCACGCCGACAAACTATACACTGAGGCTGGCGTCCCATGATTGCGTTTTGCGTTGCGTCATAATGAGAGAGAAAGAGACAAAAGTATACTTCTGTCTTTTTCTTCCTCGTTATGACGCAACGCAAAACACAATCATGGGATGCCACCCTGATGAGCCATTTTTTAAAGTTTCTTTTATTGAAAATAAAATAAAATACTCAAAATTTTATCTAAAGTGAAGTGCAGCTTATGTGGAACTCGAATATACAAGGCACAGACCTGATCGTTTAGCAAGCTCCACCCACCGAAAATGCTCTCAACTAATTAGCTTCGGTGAGAAAGAGACAAGTTTACCCGCCGTTGCAACTTTTCTCTCTGACGCATTATTACATGCTTTCTACAGCGTCTTGCAGTCCATTTCTATATGTCGATGGACCTAAGGTATTTTACTTACCCAACCGTGCTCGGACGACAGCCCTTACCTTCTCTCCTCTATTCTTGTTGGGCTCATCTCCATTAATAACTGAAACGGTCTGTTTAGTGTTTACATTGGAGAGGTTATTCATAGTTATTTATTATTATACTCTTATTCTACATTTTATCAAAAGGTTGGTCATCCATTTCCTCAAAACTAATTTGTATCTAATACTATTTGATCTAATTGGAGAAAAAAATCATTACTTTTAATCATTTTTAGGTAAAATGATCCTTAGATAAAAATATATAGTTAGGTTTAAGTAAATGCATGCTGATTTTTTCAAAGTTTATAAAATTATAAAACAGGAGTTAAATGTAACGGATGATTTCCTCTAAATTATTTTTGATCTTTCACGAAAAAACATTCAAAGGACAAAAAACTACAGAAATTTATTTATTTTTTTTCGTTATGGCCATCAGGAAAACGACCAATGGATAGAAAAATGACAGGAAAAAATTACACGCATAATTGTAAACTTTTTTCCTTCGTAAGTTTTCGAATGGGTTCTTTATTTATTTAATTTTGTTTTCATTTGTTTTCTGTTTTACATATTCTTTGTGAAATAATGATAAAGTATTTCAAAATATCTGTATGAAAAGCCAGTTTTAGAATTTATTGAATATATTCCTGCTTAAAATACCGAATAGAATCAGGATAGACTCTGGACTCTATCCGCAAAACTTCCGGATTTTGTAACGGGTTTGTATCCGGACCTATCTGGAATACTAAGTAAGTTTTATCCGGGTTTTGTCTGGTCATAGCCGGGATCTGTCTGGTACACAATTTTTATCTTTCCGGGCATATTCGGTCCTACCCGGGTCTACTTGATACATAATTTAGATCTATCCGTGTTTATTCGGATCTAATATGGGACGCTTGAAAAGATTTATCTGGGACTTATACGGGACGCTGGAAAAAATTTATTTGGGATCCACCGGTCCTAGCCGGCATCTGTTCGATACATATATCGATCTATCCGGGCCTATTCCTTTCTTTTTCCGCATTGGGTCGTGAAATTCGCGTCATAATAATAAAGTTTATTTCAGTCAAAAATTGTTTACATCGCGTTTTTTTTATTTACAGTCTGTGTTCTGTCTATAAAAAAGCATTCAAGTTGTGTCTTTCAAACTCCCCATATCTTTTCTCATGCGTTTCAGAGGACAAGGCCGTAATGAAAATAGGGGGCACCCGAAAAAAGTTACAAGTCCCGATTATCCAACGCCCATAAGCCCGACTGATAGGACTTGGTTAAATTTAGATTCAAAGAGTACAGGTCAGATTCCGGATAGACCCGGATAGGTACCATTATAGAATTTAAAAGAAATTAATTACTGGCCCGATTGATAATGCATTGTAGAACTTGGTTAAATTTGGGATTAAAAATTACATTTCAGATCCCGGATAGACCCGGACAGATATCCTCTTAGAAAATATCAATTTCTGGTTCCATGTCCCAGATAGGGTCCAGATAAGTCCGGCTGAGATTGCATAGTTAGACTTGGTTAAAGGGGCCTAGCGGAAAAAGCATGCGAAATATGCCCCCGCGCGTATAAAGCTGGAATTAATGTCATAAGTTCGTACTCATAAGGTTTGTAGGTCCACCAAGTTTCAACTTGAAAATCCCATTTTTGTGGGAGATATGGAGGGGGAAAAAAGTCAAAAAAGTGATTTTTCTCGAGAATGGTTCAACCGATTTTGATGAAAAAAATATATGTTGTAGTCACTAATGAGGCTATTCCAAAGAAAAAATTACAAGTCAAAAAAATTTTTTGAATTTTTCAAACATTTTTTTTGAGGTTATGTTCTCGAGTGACCTCTTTCATATTTTACCTAAACATTCTTTAGAATGTCTTTCGTAACATATTTTTTTAAAATTTTATTAAGGGGGGTTAAAAAAAGTAAAAATCGCGCATGCAACGTTGCGCATCCTTATAGTGCACTACTTCCGATCGCATAGTTTAGAATACAACTCTATTCCATTTTCTTTTCAGGCCTCTTAATATTGTTCGTAATTTTCGATTATGTGCCATCTCATTGTGTGACTCATTTTTTTCTGTTTATGATTTTGGTTCATGTGTCCTTCTATGCTACAAACTGCATTTGTTCTTGTTTATGATTCTAGTCCATACGTGCTATTTCATTCAAAATGAAATGTAATTTTGACGATCTTATTACCTATTGCGATCTTAAGGGGTTAGTACCAAAGAAAATTTTTGAAAAATCAATTTTCTAGAAAGTGTATATTCTTATAATAAATATATAACTCGAATTGTTAGGATAATCGCTATTTTGACTATAAATAACTTGAACAGGTCGAAAAACGCAAAACAACGTAAGCATCTCGAACGCGCCGAACGTGCATTTAGCGCGCATTTGAGTCAAATGACCTTGAAAATTGAACTGAAGGTCCAAATTGGTGGTACAGTTAAATGGCCCTCTCGATCCTGGCTGTATTTTAGAACAAAACCTTTAAACTCGTTTTTCTCGAAACAATGTATTTCGACCTGGCGTTCATGATTCAGAAAAAACTATTGGACCTTGATGTGTGTACTACGGTGGTCCTTATTTTTTCGATTCTTCTTGGTCTCACCCCCTATTTTGTTATAATGACCAAAAAAATGATCTCCACCAAATTTTAGGGAAATCGGTTAATATTAACATGTATCTCAAAGCACTCAAAGTTTCTTATGCAATTAACATAGGAAAAATTACCGTCTAACTTCAAATGCAGGTATTTTTTTATATTTCACCGGAATCCTTTGGCTCTGTGCAATTGTCATTTCTAGACTATGATAAAAAAAACACATCTAAACGTAATATTGTTTAAATTTAGGGGTCCGCCATTTTGTAAATTTTGCAAAAAAAATTTTTTCGTTGAGATGTGTTTTTTTAATATAGTCTAAAGATCACAATTGCACAGAGCCAAAGGATTCCAGTGAAATATAAAACTATACCTGCCAAGAAGAATCGAAAATCGAAAAATTAAGGACCACCCTAATGGGCACGAAATTTAAAGACGTTTTTAGAACGTCCAAAAAAACCTCGGAAGTCAGGCTAAAGAACTTCCTAAAAACGTCCAATGTTCCAAAAGCGTCCTAAAAACGTCTTTGGAATATTGTATGTTTTTAGAACGTTATTTGGCCTGACTTAGGACGTTTTTATGACGTCCTAAAAACGTCTGGTGTTTTCGTGCCCACTGAGTACTGACCAAAAAAGTGGGTCAGCAATCCAGGTTCCAATGTATGCGAAAATTACGAAGCAAAAGCGAATGAAAACCGTAGAGCGGAGTAATGCATAAACAATTATAAACTAACTAAAAATAAACGAAGATCGCCAAGTTAGATAACTGATTATCTTGAGATAATTAAGAAAATATACTAATGAAAATTGCAAGAGGCACTTTCGATAATATTAAGATCGCAATAGGTAATAAGATCGTCAAAATTACATTTCATTTTGAATGAAATAGCACGTATGGACTAGAATCATAAACAAGAACAAATGCAGTTCGTAGCATAGAAGGACACATGAACCAAAATCATAAGCAGAAAAAAATAAGTCACACAATGAGGTGGCACATAATCGAAAATTACGAACAATATTAAGAGGCCTGAAAAACTTTTCGAACCATAAAGAAAATTGAATAGAGTTGTATTCTAAACTATGCTATCGGAGGCAGTGCACTATAAGGATGCGCAACGTTGCATGCGCGATTTTTACTTTTTTTAACCTCCCTTAAAAAAATTTTTTAAAAATATATGTTACGAAGGACATTCTAAAGAATGTTTAGGTAAAATATGAAAGAGGTCACTCGAGAACATAACCTCAAAAAAAATGTTTGAAAAATTCAAAAATTTTTTTTGACCTGTAATTTTTTCTTTGGAATAGCTTCATTAGTGACAACAACATATATTTTTTTCATCAAAATCGGTTGAACCATTTTCGAGAAAAATCACTTTTTTGACTTTTTTCCCCCTCCATATCTCCCACAAAAATGGGATTTTCAAGTTGAAACTTGGAGGACCTTCAAACCTTATGGATAAAAAACTTTTGTACTCATTCAATGAGCACTTTGCTTCCTGTAAGCAAATATGATTTGCATCCTCATAGAGGAAGCATTAAGTATTCTTTACATCAGCAGTAAATTTTGATTATTTGAGAAGTTACACGGAGAAAGCGCTACACTAACCATTACTTTAGGATACACTAATCAGTCGTGTGGCCGGAAAAAAAATTTAACACACGACTGAATAGTGTATTAGCACGACTCATTCGAGTTTCCACAGTAACCATTCGTTTCTTCCACACGAATGGTTACTGTGGAAACACGATTTTACTGTTTCGTTTTACTGTTACTGTTTACGATTTTCGTGTTTCCACAGTAACCACAGGTTACGAATGAGTCGTGCTAATACACTATTCAGACTGATTAGTGTATCCTAAAGTAATGGTTAGTGTAGCGTTTTCTCCGTGTATATTCAAAAAATTCATTTTCGAAAATTCCAATAAAGCATAACTTTCTTATTTTTCAATGAAATGCATTAATCATATAGGTCAATCTATTCGTCTCGATGAAAGGAATCTTCATTTCCCGTACACCAGCTTTAAATTTTCAATATTTGAGAAGTTATAGTGGAAAAATGAATTTTACGAAAATTATAAAAGTACATAAAACTTGTAAAATTAAATATTTTGTTAAACCTTTATGAGAAATTCAACTAGGTGTATAGTGGAATAACTATGCAAAATTTCATCAATTTATCTGTACGCGTTTTCAAGAAATTGCTGGATCGTGACACACGTAAACATTCATACACACACACACATACATACATCCGGACATTTTTTCAGATCATAATATTAGATATATTGCCCTTGAAATATGTTCAAAAAAACCTTTTTTAGGAAACTGGATTTTGTCACCACTACAAAGCTTCCTCTTTGAGGAAGCAAAAAATAATAATTTCTCATTCCACGTCCCAGATAGATACTGGATAAGCCCGGCTGATAGGACTTGGTTAAATTTAGTTTCAAAGAGTACAGATCAGATTCCGGATAGACCCGGATAGGTACCATTATAAAATTTAAAAGATATCAATTACTGTTTCTATTTCCCAGATAAGGCCCGAATAAACCCAGGTTGATTGACACTAATTGATTTCTTGGACCTGATTGGTTGCAGATAGACCCGGATAGACTGTAGTATGAACTTACAGGAAATCAATTTTTTAATTAGTGGCCCGGATACGTCTCGGATACACCCGGTTTAAAAAACAATGGTGTCATTGCTAAAATAAATTATTGGTTTCGTTTTCCTGATAGAACCCGGATAGTCCCGAAGATTTCCCAGATAGAAAATAAGGAACATGATAGATCCCGGATATACCCATATAAAAGTTCTATCCAGTTTCTATTAGGGCCTTATCCGGCTACAGCAAAAAGTACCAGTATCCGGACGAATTTTTCTAAGATAATTCGTCTGGCTCAGCCCTATCCGACTCCACAATATTTTTTACAGCAGCGGTTGTCGCTTATAAGTCCTCACTTTAACGAGATCGCATCCGATCGCCTACAGAGGCGCCACCTCCATCCTGCGTTAAAAATGCATTAAGTCCTATGGGAAAAAACTCTAAAACTAATAAAATAACGATTAATCTAGGATGTTTTATTTAATATTAATCAATGATTATCTCATAAATGATTAATTATTTTTTCACGCAGAACTACTTAATCCTTTTCTATCCGTAGTTCTAAACTGAAGTTACCGTTCAATTCTTTTCAATCCGTGTCTTCAATCCTAATTAATCCGAAATCAATGCGAACTACTTTCAATCCTTTCTAGTCGGTAGCTTTAATCCGAATGAATCTGAAATCAATCCGAACTTATTTTCTATCCTTTCCAATCCAAATGAATCCTAAAAAGTTGTGACTAATCACTTAAATTAAAATTTATATTTTAAAAAATGTAAGTGCAAATATGTCACTAAACAGCATCCTTCACTTTAGATTGGAATCCTTGCTTCGATCTCGGATTAGATCGGATTCATTCGGATTGAAATCCTTCCTTAAACCTCGGGTTAGATCTGATTCATTTGGATTGAAATCCTTTCTTTGACTTCGAATTAGATCGGTTTCATAGAATGGTTTTTTTCGGATTAAAATTCTTCCTTTAACTTCGGATTAAATTTGATTCATTCGGTCGGATTAGAATCCTCTTTTTCATTAGGATTAAATCGGATAGGAATCCTTAGATCGACCTCGGATTGATTAGGATAGGAAGTTTTGATCGGATTTCGGATTAGATCGGAATGAAACTGTTTGATTCGGATAAAAATTCCGGAATGGAATTGATTCAAAAGGATACATTTTTTTCTATCCGAACCTTCCGTCAGGGTGACACTTAAAGGTATCTCTGATGCGCAAAACTGTAGTGCTGTAGTGCGCCCTCTGTTTGTGACGATTGTTCTCCCACTTAGGGAATGCTACTGTTCCCATTTGGCGTAACTGTTGCCTTAGATTTTGGAACAGTAACAGACCTCACACTATAGAGATCAACGTTGTACTCAGTTTAAGAGACCTACGCGTTGCTCAAATTGGCGTCGCTCTCGCTTTCACACCTCGGTCGCGTTACCGTACTACCATAAATGTCGCTGCTATACAAAATTTCTTTCCGTGTTGTAACGCCATCTATTTTCTATAAAAATATTTATCGTTGTTGAGTCGAACCAGGTCAACTGTACCTAACATTTTTCATGAAAACTTAAATTATGAAATGAATTATATATTCGTGAAGTATTCGACCATACAAATGTGACAGACAGTCTTGTCGCCTGTCACATATTCCTATCCTTCTATCGCTATCTCTTATCAGTTCACGTCACCGAGCGGGCGGGGCGAGATTTCTACCAGGCGACTTCCCCTACCATCCGCCGACTAGTCATTACGTAATTACAAGTGCTTAAAAGCACCGAATCGTCGCATTTTTAATCAGTTCGCTGAGGAGCAGCTCGACTGCAAATCAGCGTAACTCAACTGGTCTCTCTGCTAGCGGGCTACTACCATAGCAGAGCGACCAGGAGGCAACCTGGACGCCTTCTTCAGGGGAGATCCACTAGGAATACGACTGGCAGGCACCCCTACAGCCGTACGCTCAGTTAAAAGATTCTTCGGCTCACACCGACTTATCCTGGATCAAACCTGGCGAAGATTTCCAGAACCTGGGGAATATTACCATCCGAAAATTCCCATCCCAAAAGGAATCATCTGATACCTGACCAGCGGGCACCCCCATGGCCAACTATCAGATAAAGAGGGTACGTCAGCCCAAAAACCTGGCCTACCCCTGATTCAATCCCGTCTCTCCGTTGAAAATACCGTCCTAAAAACTCACTCCAAGTTTGACTAGCGGGCACCCCCATGGCCAACCTTGGAGATAAGGATTGTATTGATTCTAAGGAGTCAATCCAACCTAGAGTCGTTCCTGTCTGACACCACACCTGGGGTTTTAAAAGTCGAAATAAATAAAGGTAAATTAAAGAAATCTCCCTCGTCTTTCTCTCTCTCTCCGCACCGTTCCGTAATACCGTTTATCAGAGAGAGAAGGACTCAGGAGATAATATCCGTCTCAACCGCCGGTGATACGTGACTTACGTTACGACGTTACTACAATATTCGTTCGCTCTACATTACAGGTACTGGGGACAGACTAGGTTCACACACACTTACGCACCGACACCCGCTCGTTCACGCACACACAAAACTCACACCTTTATAATAAGTCATCATTCTCATTTGTTACCATTCAGTCAAATCACTCATTTAGCTTTTACTTAGAATTGTAGTTTTATAGGAAAAATATAGTTTTCTTTAATTTTGTTAAAAAAAAACCAACGATTAAAATTATTTCTTGCCCTTAAAGCTGACCCTGGCTCGACTGAAGCGTCCGGTAGGGCAAAAATAATAGAAGTTTCCTAAAATACAAACGTTGCTTAGGTGTCCAATAAAGGACGACAAAAACGCAACGTCACACAAAAAAACAATTTGAACGATTTTTTAATATTCATTTTTTTTGTTTGTTTTTTTGACATAAACATTTAGACACTATTTTCTTGCAAAAATCATAATTCAAATTCTGTTAATGATAATCGAGTGAAATTTTTTTAGATTATAAATAAATATCCACCCTTTTATATGAACTAGGTAGATAAGCGATATTTGTTTTAAAAAAAAGCATTTTTAATAACAATTTTATAAACAATTGAAAATATTTATGTGTTCTTGATACGCAACTGAGCTAAAATTTTATACGCATGTAAAGTGAACCTTCGGCTGAAGGTTCATTATCCACCTTCCTGAAGGAAAAAAATTGTATTTCACCTTAGGAGTGTGAAAAACTAAATTTTTTCCACGCGCCGTACATCGGCAGGTGAGCTCGGCGCTGGAACCAGGCGCGGCGCTTGGATCGGGATTTAGTGTGATAGGTTTGTTTCGAAATTAGGAACATTAAAAGCAGTCATAATTTGATAAAAATATAATTAGTATATTCCAAAGCAATATAAAATTTTATAAAGCCGGTGGAGAATTGATGGGAGTCTAGGACTATGTTTCCCCAATGCAAAAAATGCATACTTTCGAAAATAATAATAATAATAATGAACAATATCAAGATATTAATTAAAATTTATTCAAATTATTAAGTTCATTTCCACATATTTAAGTATGATATTTAGATGATATTAGTATGATATTTGAGTATGATTACATATAATCAATATGAATATTCATGTTAATCATATCAATATTATTTGTCTTTTTTTAAAACAAATATTACTTATCTGCTTAGTTCATATGAAAGGGTGGATATTTATTTATAATCTAAAAAAATTTCACTCGATTATCATTAACAGAATTTGAATTATGATTTTTGCAAGAAAATAGTGTCTAAATGTTTATGTCAAAAAAACAAACAAAAAAAATGAATATTAAAAAATCGTTCAAATTGTTTTTTTGTGTGACGTTGCGTTTTTGTCGTCCTTTATTGGACACCTAAGCAACGTTTGTATTTTAGGAAACTTCTATTATTTTTGCCCTACCGGACGCTTCAGTCTCAAAAAATTGAAGACAAAAACTCTTTCTTCCCTTTTTTGAATTGCAGATACAACGTTTTAAATTAAAATACAAATTCTCATGTTAAAATTAAAAAATTAGTATTAGATTTTTTACACTTTAATTTTAGTTCAAAGTTTATTTTTTATATTTAAAAGGTTGTATCTGCAGTTATTATACAGAAATGACTTTGAAATAGGGAGTAGGCAATTCAAAAACTTTAGGAAAGTATAGATATTATAAAATTTCTTCATCAATACATAGGAATCACACCGAAGACCGAACGTAGATCTTTGTAGTCTATAATGAACAATACTTTACACTGATTTTATTAATGCTTTCAAAAAACCTAAGTGCTCGCATGATCCTCTATGGGAGACCGTCGCCAGATTTCTTATCTAATCTAATGACATTACTAACGGCGTAACGAGAGATTACACACTTGTGCATACCGCACACACACCTTTTCATTAGACTCTCGTTACATAACCATCGTCCCCACTCTACGCCCACCGGTCAGCTATTACAGGCTCATGCCTATAAGCCTACCGGCAGAAGAACAATTCTTCAGTCTGGCTGGGTGAGACTCGCCGAGTAGATCGGAGAGCTCTCGTCTGGTGAAAACTCAAGTTCTTTTCCTACCAACAGGAGCAATTGTGGTAGGTAAAGTACCGGCGAAATCGCAAGGCATAGGCGAAACTATTCTTGTCGATTTCCATAGACTTTTGTAGGGAGAATCACCAACGTTCAGGCGCACCTTTCGTTTTCAATTCTCAAGTAAAGGAAATGCCATGCCAAAGGAGCTACTATGCTTGACATTTTCTAAATGTAGCTCTTTTATTCTCCGTCCTTCATTTCTCCGCTCTTTCTCTCTCACTCTCGTTCAAAGGTTACGATTTCTACAGTTAATAGGATCGCCTAAGGCTGTAGAAACCTATGATAAAATATTAATAAATAGGAGCATCTATTATTAATATTTTCCACCCGAGAATACCTTTCTATTACGTAACTCTTTATTCCTTTTATGTAAATCCTGTCTATTAAAATTGCAAAGCGATGGAAATTAATTTGTACTCAACAGGCGCATTTGTGAGTGACATAATTAAACCGATAGATAATATTTAGTAGGGCCACCTACAAATATTATCTACCATACAAAAACGCATTAGTAATTTATACAACCGAACCTTACATTATTATTCCTATCAGTCCTCCCTTCTCTTCATACCGTCAAAACCGTTGAAGTAAGAGAACTGAGACGTCAAATATTGTATTCCGCCAAATCGCCTGTATGACTAATTCGTTCACGAATCTATCTAAATTGCACTTTATTTTGACAATGCAAAGTATCTATGATTGCAAAAGGAATAATCACTCCATCTGTCTTCGTTCAAACGTATTCACCCTTTTTGTCATCTCATTAAATTCACACAGTTAGATACGTAAATTATAGGTTTAATAAACGCATTCTTTATATTTTGTTAACTAAATTTTCGATCTATTTATTCGTCTTTAAAATACCAAACCCTGGAAGACTGAAGCGTCCGGTAAGACGAATAGTAGGAGAAAAATAGATCGTTACAACGGGATGCCGAATGTTAATATTGGCTATCAGTACTCTGCCAGTTGTAAATTTATGCATACCACCGATATTTGTTCTAGTATTTTTTCACTTTTTTAAAAATACTTCCTAAATATCTACAGTCAGTTTAGTATTTTTAAGGCCTATTTTGTATTCAGCAAACCCGATTTAGTGAAAACAAAACACCCATTCCTTTAAAAAAAAGTACAATTGTAGAAAGATTGTAAATCTTTGTAGTAAATTGACTAACTTGTTTCATCTTTCTGCTCCATCAGTGCAAAAATGGAGAAATCTGAGAAATCAGCTTGGGAACATCCGGATCAAATAATGAAAATGCACCGCCTTAAACAAAGAAAAAAAGCTCTACAACCTCGAATGAATAGAAGTAACTTAGGAAGTACAAAAGTCTTATTAAGCCAAAATCGTCAATTTAACGATGATGTTAAGTTAAGTAGTAATCAATCTCCAAAACGAAAAAATCCTTTCGCCAAAAATGAAACGAATAAAAAATTGAAAGAATCTAATAGTCCAGATTTGGATGCTAGCAGTGATTCAACCTTATTTGAGTTATTAAATTTAAAATCTCCAAACATCACGTCGAAGGCAAACCATAACAAAAAAGAAAACTGTTTGTTTGCCAATGTGTTAACACAATTTGATTCTCTCGACAGTATTCTTCAACCAGAAATCTTAGAAGGCGAAAAAAATATACCAATGGATTGGTCACTGCATTCCAAAATGAGACTTATGTCTGAAAAGCCGTTTGCTTGGAACGTTAAGTTAAAACCTAGCGAGGAAGCATCAAGTACTACTAGTTTTGTAAGATGTTTAGATATAGAAGAAAAAGAAACCACGTTGGACACACACTCTCTACATGCAAGGTAACTTGAGAAAATGATGCTACACTTTGGGAAATTTTTTGCAATTAGTATTTATACTATCAACATGGTTACTGTAGTAAGTATGCTTTTATTTCGAGATATTTAAAGTTTCACCATCTGTCACAGATTAATTCAAGTGCCTAACTGGTGTTTTAATAATAGTGCTCTTACTTATAATTTATTAATTGGATTACTTATAATCTGTTAATCGAATAATGTGGTTATCGATTACGATTAACCGGATAACCGATTAATCGGTTAAACGGTATTTTGTTAAACCTTTAACCGGTTTTTAATAAAAACTTTTTATTACTCTTAAATTATGCAAATTTGTTAATTTCAAGAAGCGAGACATAAAAAGCAAAGCTAATAGGAGGAGTTAATGAAAGTTAATTAAGGAGTTAATTTTTTTGTATTTCACAAATAAATTTTCATGTTGAAACTAAAATACAATAAACGATTTTACGAATTTTACAGTAGAAACTTTTTTTGCTGGAAGTTATTTAAACAATTAACATGCATTTTCATAGCATGCTTTATATAAAGATTGAAATAGAATTTCAAAATTCATACTATATATTTTACTAAACATCTATTTTGATATAAACACGTTAGCATATTAACAATATAGGAGTTAACTTGCACACTTTATAAATTGTATAAAATTTCAGATTGGTTTTTAAATTTTTTTAATAATTCTGTTAACCGGATATTTTATAAAATAATCGCGGTTTCCAATTAAACGGTTATCCGTTTAATCGTAATCACATAATCGCAATAACCGAATACCCGTTAGCAAGCCGGTTAATCGCGATTATTCGATTGATCATTTAATCGAATAGTAAGAGCACTCTAGCGGCCGAAAAAACATTATTCTTATCTCTCTCGCGCTCTTTTTATATTTGACTCGCTGTTTGAATGCACATATTTCTTTAACGATTGATTCAATTGAAGTAAAACTTTTCACAAAACTTCAATACACCCTAATGAACATATCTACCACCGGAAGTTTGGGCTTACTCAAAATTCCCTCGATAAACGGAGCGTTTCAAAGTTGCGTAACGTTATTTTGATATTGCATAGAAAAAAATTAATAATTTTTTTTCATAAAAAATCGGAAAAGTTTTAAAGAGCATATCATCTTCAAAACACTTTGAAGCATAACTCCTCCAATTTTTATTTAAAAATATTTAAAACTCTGTCTTTTGGAGCGAGTAGAAGTGAAAATATGTATTAAATTTAATTTTTCAAAACATTGAGTTTTTCCACTTTCTTTTAGAAACAGTAAGAAATACAACTTTTATGTAAGTGGATAAAAGATGCGCAATGAAATTTTCTACAAAACCACATAATTAAAAAATTTTATTTTTGAAATCGATTTTGAACGCGGGACCAACTCGGGAGATCTTGAAGCGGCCATGCGAATATTATGCTTGGTTATAGAATCCGCACCCTCAATTTTTGCAGAAATGGTGCACTTTTGAAAAAAATATGCATTTTTTGCCAAAAAAGACCAGTAAATTGTTTATTAAAAATGCAATTAACATCCAATCAAAAAACGGGTACGCACTTCTTTAGAGAATCTACTTTTGAAGCTACTGTAAAAATTAGAAGTAGATTCATGGATTGGTGTTGAAGCAATCGGTCCGCCCAGTATGAAACAAATTAAATTAATTAAATTAGTTAAATTAAATTAAGGTGTTAAAATTTTTTCAGCTATAGGACCAAGGGGGTATTGTTTTTAAGACTAAAGTTATATGTTTTTTAAGTGAAAATTTTCAAAGTTAGAAGGTGCAGCACGTGGGTGGTCCTTATTTACTCTTGGTGGTTTTTTCGATTTTTCTTTGTTTCATCCCTTTATTTTCTTATAATGAACAAAAAAATTATCTCCATCAAATTTTAGCGAAATCGGTTAATATTAACATTTACCTGAAAGCACTCAAAGTTTCTTATGCAACTAACATGGGGAAAAGTACGGTCCAACTTAAAATGTAGGTATTTTTTTAATATTTCACCGGAATCCTTTGGCTCTGTGCAATTGTAATCTTTAGACTATGTTATAAAAACACATCTGAAAGAAAAAATTTTTTTAGCAAAAGTTAAGAAATTTCAATTTCCACAATTGATAACAAAATCTCGTCAAAATACAAATGGTAGATTTATTTATTAGAAAGCACGTGATGACAATGAAAAAGCATAATTTTGCAAAATAAGCAAAATTATTTCTTTATTTCTCGATCACATCTTTTCAGGTGTCAATTAAAAGACTATATTATTGCAAAGAAACACATTTCGTGGTGTACGAGTCAAAATTTTGAAAAATTCAGCTGAAATCGTTGAGCGATCGGTAAGCACTTAAGCACTCTCCATTAAGTATTGAAATCTTCCAAATTTCTAGTTTTTGAAAATTTTTTCAAACACGTTTTTCGGGGAACAACACTTTTTTCAATTTTGTGTGCAGCTTAGCTCAGCGAATTATTGACTGATTTTTAAAAAACCTTGGCTATATTTATTCGTTATTAAATTGTCTATTAGATGAGCCAACATTTTGAAAAAAGACGTTTAACACTTCTTCTTTGAGGAAAAGACAAAAAAAAGATGATATTTTCAAAATTTTTTTAAACCGTTTGCCGGCCAGAATAAATGTTATTGTCGAATATTGTCAAATGGGGTATATTATAGGATTAATAAAGAAAACTAAAAAGTGTTTATTGTCTGATGTAATCTTAGAATCCGTATAATAAAAAATACATCGCGTTTTTTATGAGAAAAAATATATATAATAATGGAAAGTATACATTTTCTGAAACGTTGACATTAATACTGATGAACACCGAGCAGTGATAAATGTCGAGAAAAAGAGCACCATGTAAGAGATTTCAGCTTCATATAACCACCCGTCTTCTTCATAGTCATAATTTTGAGTTTTTAACAGCTCTTTCCTTACTTTTTCGCCGATTTTATGAACCATCTAATATGGTTTTCTTCCTTAAGGGGTTACACCACCCTGGCGCATGGGAAAATAGGTAGAACAATAAGCATTTTTTTTTGACGCAGTCATAAATTATTTAAAATAATTGTTATTATACATATATACATAGTACTTTTATGTATAATTTGAATCAATGACAAATTAAACAAATTTTTAAATGGCGGAGATATCAGCCAATGAGTAGAACCCTTTTTTGAAAATCCTTGTTGATGGTGTAACTAGTTTCTCGATCAGGCATTGTCTCAGAAAAAAAAATCGTTGTTTATTTAGAAACGTAATCGCTATCGTGTGACGTAGGGAAAAAAATATAAAAAAATTTTGTAGAAATGACAGCTGTTTAAAAAAAAATTTCTAAATTTTATAGAAATTTTGAGTTAAAAAAATTTATAACGTATGAACAAGGCACCCAATCAAAAAAATCCTATGTTTAAAATTTTAACAAAATCGGTTGAGTAGATCTTGAGATATCATTTACACAAGTTTGAAAAAAGTAGTTTCGAGAAAAACGCGAAAGAAAAAACAGTACGGCGCGAATGAGAACCAAATCGCAAAAAGCTGACTAGAACCATAAAATGTTGATAAAATGGGCAAAATTCTGTTATTCACTGGTTTTTGGAGTCACTGTTGAAAAAACCGGTGTCAAAAATTTCAAAAATAAAATGGCGGATCCAATATGGGTCCACGTAGGTCCGAATGGAACCTGAGTTTCAGTGACGCGCTCAGTTCTAATTGTTATAACTTCGGAAATAGTTTGAATTTGGAAATTGTTGCACACATAGAGATGTTGGTAACACCATGTTTTTCGGGTTCAGGGAGTCACAAAACGTGAAGATTTAACAAAAAATGGGGGGGGGGGGTCAAATTTTACACAAATATAATACATTCTCTGACGAGAATGTAAAAATTCTATGCACGGATGTTTGTAGTACAGTACAACCTCCATAAGAGAGTCACCACGGGCGGTTAGGAGTAAGAATTCCGAGAATTAGGGATCCCCCACGTTTCTGTTCTGATACGCATTTTAAAACAAAAATTGCATTACATCACTATTTTTTCAACTAAAACCCATTAAAAAAAACTGATATAAAAAGAAACAAACAGAAGCTATATCCTACTGTCTCTTACTTGAACGTTCCCTAAACATAAGTTGTCCAACACTGAGAAACGATTTGCGTAGCCAGTACGCTTCGAGTCATGGCTCCTATGCAAAATGTGCCTCTAATCAGTAGCTCAGAAAAAGCACAGTGACTACGCAATTAGTGTATAGTCAGTGAGCACGGAAGCGAAGTAGTAGCGCCCTCGGAGAGGTTAGCCATCACGTATACTAAGTGAATGGTGATTGTGCTTTACGACAAGTATACGAATTAAAAAAAGCACAGTCAGTACGCAACCTAAGAGCACGCTGACCGTACATGTCGTTTGTGCCCTTCCTGTTCTTTTTTTAGTATAGCTACCGTGCTATTCACGCAACACAGTCGTTACTTTAGCATGATGGCGCTGGCTGCGGAACCTCTCTCTCAGTGAATGAACAACTTTGCAGAGACAAACGGCTTCTCTGCTGGCCATCGGCTACCTCTGGGCTGGGTATTATGAGAAAAAATATTCACATATTATTGTATTGATAACTGCAGCAATTTTTTTTCTAGAGGCATTCTCAGAAAAAATAAATTCTTTAATTAAATCTTTTAATTATTCTTCAGGTTTCATCGACATTGTTTAATTTGGCAACATCCGTCTTTGCCGTGGTTGGAATTGTATCCTCGAAATGTTGACAAAGCAAGTAGCTGTATATTCAACAACTCTTCTATAGCATCCAATCAAATGATAAAAGATGCGCTTCACAAGGAATGGAGTGAAAGTTTTAGATCACTGTTCCATTTATTGCGTGCAAGCCAATGTCCATATTTTTACGTTTGTGCCAATTCGTTTACAGCACTTTTTCGCGCTGCTGGAATTTGTGGATTATCGGAACTTCATGCCCTTTTAACGCCCACTACACGAGGATTTCGCCAAGCTCTAAAACAAGAAGGTTTATATATTATAATGAATATTTTAATTCCATTACTCTTGATTTAATTTTACAAAATTAGCCCTATGTAATGACAACAATTTATAACCTATTGTAGACGCCGTTTTATGTCGCTACTATAACTTCAAGACAGTTGTAAATAAATTGATAAAATTTGCATGGTTTATTTGCACCACCAATATTTCAAGACATGTAAAAGAATTTTTCAAAATATTGAATTTTAAAATTATATATAATATGTGAAAGTATAAAATCTGTAACTCAAAAAATAACCGATTTAAGGGCATTCCGATCCACGGCACTTGTCGCTCTTGGGTGATTCTGCGCCCCCTCCGAGTGTCCCTTGTCAGTTACAATTGAAGTGCCAAGCATGCTGCGTTCGAAAAGTCAGTCCGTAATGCTTAGTCTGCGTAGTATAGGAATTAGCGAATCTCAGAGTCTACATATATACGGTCTTGAGTGGTGACGTAAGAGTGCTCCCTCAATCTATTTTAATTTCGCTCAATTTTAGGCACTCTAAACCCGAAAGGTGCCGTGGATCGGTAGATGAGTATTTCATCTCAAACATTTGCAATGCATTTGAAAACTGGTCAAATGATTCTCAACAATTGTGTTGTAAATATTTAGAATCATCAAACGATGTAAAATAAGTGGATTCTAAAAAAATATATACTGTATAGCTTTCTCATTTATAATTTATATCAATATCATTAGTTTTAGAGAGAAATAAATAAACAATTATTTAAAGAAAAAAGGAATTGTAATTTGTTCTAATAATAGCCTAAAACTTTATTTTAATTACTAAAATCATCATAACCTCATATGTCAACTTTAGTTATAGTTAGGCCGGTGCAAAATATCTTGCAACAAAAGTTGGTTTTTTTTTTAAGTCGAGAGTCTTCGCGACTCCAGCCTCGGAGTGCGTGGTTATAAAATCCGGACACTCAATTGATAAAAATATTTCCTATTATAAAAAGATCATCAGTAACTTTTAAACTTTTTCCCTATTGATCAGATGAGAGTGATGACGCGGCGTATACCGAAAATGGCGTATGACGCGGGAAATCTGAAATAAATATTTTAGTTTAAACATCAATAGTAATTAATATTGAAAACAATCTAACAATTATTATTTTTTAAATACAAAACAGACGTAGACATACATTTAAAAAGAAAGGAAACGTGCGTGCCTAGCGCGCATTTATTCTCGTAATGTAATAAAAAGGTAAATGTTTAAAAATCCAAAACGTATCCAAAATGTATTTCAGCTTTAGTATAAAAAATTAGGTTTGAAATCAGACAGGTGACTCTGAGTTTTTGCATTAGCAGAAATATTGATGAGAGTAATTTGATATAAATATTCAGTTTTTCAATTTATGAAGATATTTCAAAATCTCTAGACTGCTATGAATACCTAGAATATAAATAAAAGCATTATTTTTACCAAGACGACAAAATATCGCTCATACACGGTTGCCGTTAACCCGGTCTAGTCACAGAGGCACCACTATACTAATAGCTGGGCCTCCTTAGGGTATGCTTACGCTCAGATTCTCTCAGACATTAGATTTATTGAAAATTGATAAATGAATATGGCATGATGTGATATTACAAATTATGACAGTATGTCTCATGGGCAAACATGATTATAAAACAGATTTGATAGTTCTTGAATTAATTATTAAATATATACAATTCATATAGTTCAGTGATGTCCAACACGCGAGTAAATGAGTAGTTGTCTACCCTTTTTCTTACCTCTAATGGGCTGATTCACCTTTAGCTCGTGCTCAGTTCGTCAGTTTTTGGACTATTCTTACACAACTAGTGGCAAATTTTGGAATTAACAGAAAACTTCAATAAGGGAACTTCCCCAACACTAGAGTCTCCAGATCTGTGCATATGATTGTGGCGACGATTGAATGTTGGATGATGACCGAGCACATGCTCAAGAGATTAGTAGCATTTACTAATTTTGAGATAAATAGAATCTTCACTATTATAATACTTACAGAAAAGCAACAAAATCGCATTTCCGGCTCTAGTCTTAGATAAGAAGTGTTTTTATTATATATGAAACTTATGTTTAGTTTATAAAAATAAGAAACTTTATTCTGTTTTATAATTTGACTCTGTATTAATTAAAACTACATAATTGTGGTAATGAAAATAACAACTCCTTAAATCCTATTTAAAGTTGGTCCTTTAATAATAAGTAAACTAAGCGTTTTACATTGTTCTATTTATGTAAAGTGTCCTAAGCCATTAGAGAAAATACCTGAAAGATATTTAGTAGAAAGATTTCTAACACCTTAGACTATTAGAAACAAAATTAACTTTCCAAGAAAGTTAATTACTAATTAATTAATTACTTTCTAGAATTCGTAATTATTGTAAACTCGGAATTATTCACTTTTATACCCAAATATATAATAGTTGAGTCTACGCTAATTCAATAAATTTAACAGTTATATATTTTCCAGAAATAGAGTATGCAATGCCATTAAGAAATGCTATCCAATTAGCCTCTGACACACAAGAGTCTGGTGATGAAAAAGTTGAGTCTTTTGCTACTAACCACATTACTGATGATCCTAATCGAAAAGAGCAATTTGATGAAGAAGATGAAAGCGAAGAGAAATGGTTGCAGAGTCTAGGCGTGAAAGAATCAGAAATTCGAAAGATCAATAATTTACAGGTATCAATATTAATGTGTAACGGTATTGATTTTGACGTCCCTCTATCTGGACGTCATGTGTTTAATATTTCTGCAAGAACACTCTGATAATGACAGTCAACTCCGTTGGTGGGGGTGAAGCGAGAAAACGTAAACAGCTGTGGGCGGAACCTAGAAATAAATCCTGTCAGGCTGCACCAAAAATCCCAGAATAGAATACACTGCGCATACAGAATTATTTGAATCCGTCTCTATATTCATGTATCGTGGAAAAAAATTAGAGAGTAAATTGTCATACTATAAATGTCAATGTTACTTTAAGTAGTTAAAAAATATAAAAATAAAATTATAAATATAAATATAAAATTCTCAAGCACTCAGTGAAAATTAAAATATCATAAAATAATAATCATTAAAATTAAAATATTATTTTTTCAAGTCAGATTTTGAATTCTTTGTTTTATGCAAAAAGTATATAAACTAAATATTTATTCGTACCTTGTCAGCAAAGTAAAATAATGTGGTATTTTCCTTTTTCCCACTGCTAGATTTACAAAATCTACTCGGGCAAAAATCAAGGCAACATAAAATAACCATCTCACTGCACTTGCTTGGAATCTTATAAACATAAAAATGATGGTTATAGATCAGTCAGATTTGACATTTTGTTGATACGCAGAACAAAAACAAACTGCGTGAAATGGGGCAGGTATACCGCAGACCAAACCTTCGCCTCCCCCCTAATCATATTTTCGGACTTCACGACTGCTTTATCCCCATCATCGGAGTTGACATCGGAGTCCTTATTAGAGTGTTTTTGCTCGTATGCCATGACCGATCCGACATTTTGTTTATGAAATTTTTGACACCAGATTCGTGATGTGAAACCCCAAAAACTCATGAGTAACAGAATTTGGCTCTTTAAGGGCAAGAAAATAAATTAACTAATGATTTATATTAAAAAGAATAGTAAAGGTGTTATATTTTCCTACAATGTACATATCTATGTTAGAAACTAAATGAGTGTATGAAAATAACCAAAATTTGAATGAGTCTGAATGTATGATACTTAAATGTGAGTTTTACAAAATATAAATCGGTATTTTAAAATGAATTTAATCTAACACAATAAGTGTAAATGTTCTACGCGGTGTGCACGTGAGAGAGAGCGAGCGAATGTTGTGAGAGAGTGTACGCGGTATTTTACGTAAGTCACGTATCACTAGCGGTCGAGACGGGTATTATCTCCTGAATCCTTCTCTCTCTAATAAACGGTATGAGGTGAGAGAGAAAGATGAGGGAGATTCTCTAGGACAGTGTCGGGGAGAAATAGGAGTGAAACAGGGGTAGGCCAGGTTTGGGCTGGCGTACCCTCTTTGTCTGATAACTGGCCATGGGGGTGCCCGCTGGTCAGGTATCAGGGGGTTTCTTATTTAGGACGGAAGTGACAGGTTGACCAAGGATAGATCGGTGTGAACCGACGTATCCTTTATCTAAGTGTACGGTTATATGGGTACCTGCCAGTCGTACACCTAGTGTATCTTCCTAAAGAAGACATACAGGTTTCGTTCCGGTCGCTCTGCTATGGTGGTAACCCGCTAGCAGAGAGACCAGATGATTTTCACCGAGTGCACACTTGCTGCTTCTCGGCGAACTGATCAAAATTGTGTCGATTTCCTGCTTTTAAGCACTTGCGATTACGTAATGAGTAACTGGCGGGTGGTAGGGGAAGCCGACTGGTAGAACTCTGGCCCCGCCCGCTCGGTGACGTGATCTGACAGTGATAGACACTAAAAGATATTTTTTTAGCTTTTAAAATACGCGATAATAGCAACCAATCATATACCGAGCGCAACGCATACACAGTAGAGTGACGTTTGGGATTACTGGTGTGGGTAGTAGGGTGGCCTAAAACTATATGGTAAAAATTGTTTTGATGCTAGAAAGTCTCGATCCCGATCTCGAGAGTTTTATGACGGAATGAAAGTTGGATGGATGGATGGATGGATGTACGGAAAAAAGAAGTTCATTAGACTTTACAGAAGTACTTCTGTAGTCGGGGATAAGAGCGAACCTTGAAGGAATTTGACAAGTTTTGTATAATTTTCAGTATTTAATGTAGAACAAATCTGGAATAACACTACAAAAGTTCTGTAAACTTTATATTGAGTCCGATTTAAAAAAGTTCCATAAAATATATACAGAAATTCATGAAATCATGTTGAAAAGTTTCGTAGAAATCACGTTTGAGATATTGAGAGTTTGTGATCAGATCATTACTTAAATATTTGAAAATATATTAGAGTTTAATAATAATAATTCAAAACATTTTTTTTCGGCGTAAAATCGGTTCTTCTTTTCTAGAACTGTTCTCTATAGTTTCGAGACTTCTTGGATATAAACTCTATATTAGCTGGAGTTTTAGATTTTTTAGAACTGTTCTACTTTTTTCGTAGAATAGTTCAACATACATTAAAAATAAGAAGATTTTAACTTTTACTAAACTACCCGACGTATCCTCTAGTATAGAACTAGTTCTGTAAAGTCTAATGAACGTTTTTTTCCGCGTGGATTGATGGATGTTACGTTTTTTGTGTCACCACTATAACTTGAAGACAATTGCAGAGGAAAGTAGGATATGTTTGCTCTACCAATATCTTAAAATGTACCATAAGATATTTCAAAATAGTCAATTTTATCAAGATGTACATTTATATTTTTTTTAAATTGATTTTTCCACTATAAATTCTTAAATAATACAAATTTCAAACTTATGATTAGGGTAGAAAGATTCCTTGTATCAAGACGAATCGATTGACCTGTAAGATTAATGCATTCAGTGGAATATAAAGGAAGTTGTGAATATTTGTAATTTTGATAATATTAATTTTCATTGATAAGTTCAAATAAAAAAATCTGCCCGCCTCGCGAGCTTCTGTCCTTCGAGAAGCTTGCAACTTACAGGACACTTGTGCCTATATGTTTTATTTAAATTTAATTAAATTATATATTTCTTATATATAATTAATATTTTTATACATTTATATATTTTAAAAAAAATTTAATTAAATTAAATTACAAGTTTGAATGCAAAACATAACTAATTTATTTAAGGTTCTATCGACCACAAGGAGCACATTTTCATCAGGGCACTCGCGGTCGGCTCTGTTCACAAAATTTTTCATGATTAAAACGAAAAATACTCATCCTATTGAAAAATTGCCAAAGGAGAACTCGTATATCTTTTTAAGGCCAATAATTGTGTTTCGTATAATTTTCTCTGTATCGCATTATTTGGCACAAAATTTGAATTTTTGATTTTTTAATGAAATTCAAAAAGTTGTTATGTCTATCCTATAGGGTGGATGTTCAAAAAGAAACATTTTTCATTTTTATACTTTTTTTTCATATCGATCGTTGTTTGGCTTCTAATTTAAGTTTTATTTATTTTTTTTTGGATTTTCAAAATGTTATAAGTCTTTCTATTTTTTTGGGCTACTCTAGTGTGTACTTGCCCTATAGCAAGAAATAGTGACTGGTATGCATGCTCAGCACATTAGCGCACTTCCAACTCATGCTATATACGCTCCCTTATTAATATTAAAAAGTATCGATTTCTAAGAATCGGTTAAATAATGTCACTTTTTTATCATGATTAATTCATATTAGTTTAATAAACATTTCTATAAGTTAAAATGACATTATTTATAATAAACAATAAAAATATTATTTAAGATTTTAAACTTTGCGCAAATCGGATGCAGAGTGTGATGCATGGCATGCACTGTTTCAATTCTTCGTTAAAACAGAATCGATACGCCAAGAATCGATTCTTCAAGGTGCGCTCACAATGGGTTTGAAAAACTGTCATGACAGAGAAATTGACATGGACATAGACACGATGCTGAGTCGACAAAGTGCGCGCGCATCTACTACCAATTGCAGAATTGTTATTGCGTTGGTGTTCCGCTGTAAAAATACGACAAATACAAATTCTGAAATAGATTCTGGTAATAGATGCGCGCGCACTTTATCGACACAGCATCGTGTCTATGTCCATGACAATTTCTGTGTTATGTCAGTTTTTCAATCCCATTGTGAGCGCACATTCAAGAAAAGAATGGAATCATTTCATAGAATCGAGTAAAATCGCCCATCATTAGTTTTCAGCGCTTATTACACAAAATATTATTCTTTATAGTTCATTATAGAAATTTAATGTTGTTTTTTTTGACGCAATACGTTTTTCTAATTTCTAAAATCTTTTTGCCACAGTAGTTCGACAAACATATTTTCTTTCGCATGTTATAAAAAGAAAATTTCTCGTAGTAAGTTCTATTATGTTTCGTAGCTAATCAGGGTAGGGAACTCTGAGTTAGCATTTATGCTACATAGCGATCGGATCTCTTTTATTAACTCGCAAGCTAACTCAGAGTCTTCACCCAGAAATCAAGTAGGGGGAAGAAACTCTTCCCTATGTGTTACAAAATGCAGTAAAATCGCATTACTGGGATTTAAACTGTCCCTATGGTTATTTTCTAAAACAAATAACAAATAATTTAGAAACTCAACTAATGTTCAATGCCTGATTATAGACTGGAAGGAAAGCACTTTTTTCTTATTTTTACATTAAGAATTCACACAGTATTATTTTTTTGTTCGTTATAAAAGGAAATAAATACACTCAACTGTTGATCTAGTCTGCATTTCGGGCATAGCTGTAATCGACTGAACAATGTATCAAGAGTCTTTCAAGCGGAAACAAGCTGCGCTACTGATAGTAGATTTGCAGTGCTCCCAGTGTCAGAGAGGCTCGCAGCCTCAATTACCCTATCGATGAATTTAACTGACACGAATTCTAGAAGGGCAACAAATCAAGCGCGATTATAATAAGAGTTGAGTGTATTAGAACTTTTAAATAAGAGACTTTTATTCTTTAAACATTACAAAAAAATAATTTTTCATTGTCTACTTTTTACTCAGTAAACTTGATAATTTTGGAATACGGAAAAAACATATTTATAAGCATGAAAAACTCGAGAATTTTCTAGACACAAGTTAACGTGCATCCTGAAGACCTTCCGATATATCTACTTCTTTATGAAGTCTGGATTCAATCTACCAATTATATGTTTGTTTTTTTTGTCACAATTTTTTAGTGTGGTATAAGACTAATAATACTAAATACGTATAATATTATTTTGCAGACAAGATTAACGCTAGAAAAAGAGTGTGAGGTGGATAGCGAGAAGCAGTCGTTAATTTTTGTGATCGGTGTAGAAGTACAGGCATTGTTTAATTTTTTAATTAACTGCAAATCTGCTACAACGACAGTAGGCACTATGGCAGGAATTCCCCCTACTCTATTGGCACCAGTAGCATTCAACGGAGCTACACTTAAATCACTCAAGGTTTTATTTATTGTATGTATAAATTTTAATCTTTTGATTCCACAATAATCTAAGATTTATTATTTATTCTTTAAGGTTCGAGAAAAAGAGGTCCTAATCGATAACAAGAAATTTTATTCTTTAGAACTGCAGGGACCATTACTACCACATGTACTGCCATCTTTATGTTCTTTAATGAAATCTAGTGAACAAAAACATTTTTCTGTGAGCTGTGCTCAGTTAAAATCAACAACTTCATTCTCCAAAGCTAAACACGGACAAGGTAAATTAATATTGATGTCTGATGGGCAAACATGATTATAAAACAGATTTGATAGTTCTTGAATTCATTATTAAATATTATACAATTCATATAGTTCAGTAATGTCCAACGCGCGAGTACGATAGTACAAAACGCAAAGGAGAAAGCAGAAATTCATTAGAGTGAAAGAGAGAGAAAATCTGCTTGTCTCTTTCACTCTTATGATTTTCTGCTTTCTGCTTTGCGTTTTGTGTTGCCATAGGACGGCACACTCGCTGCAATTCGCTTGCCGAGCTACGCGACTGCTCTCTGGTAGTGGTTCGCACGATCACTACAGGCAAAACCGTTGCATCCATTTTTTTGACAGCTCGCATGATTTTTTGAGCAAGTATGGAACAATGCAAGCTTTACATACAGATGACTGTCCATTACTGCGGTATTGGAATATGAAATAAAATATACATATTATAACCTTGAAATTTTTTTCAATTGTATTAGTGCTTATTTTCAATTTATTATTAAGTCAAAAGGTTACAGACAATTTAGTTCAAACTATTACTGTTAGTCACGCTTTTAATTTTCCGAAAATTTAAACAAAACCTATATTTTCCATTCGGTCTTCTGATCATTACTATCGGGTTAGACCATTCTGAACACGCGGGTTCTATTATTATTATTATTATTATTAGTATTAGTATTATTATTATTTATTATATTCTATTTTATTATTCTCTAGCTTTTTATCGATTTCTTCACATATTGCTTCTTTAATTTTCGGGCTTACTTGATAGAACCTTTGCCTTATAGGCTTGTTCCCTTGCACATCTATCCTATGCTTCGCTAAATATGATGCCCTGTGCTCTTTCCCTACTTCTGGTTTAATTTTTTGATTTAAAAATTATTAATCGAATTAAGTCGATTTTAATCGGCTTTGAGGGGGCTCAGACTCCATTTTGAATTTAATCAAAAGGCTGTCTGGCAACTACCAAACTTCTTTGTCATAATCAAGTGTTATTCTCAATTCCTTTATCATATCGGTACCTAGTATGCCTATCGATTTTAATTCTGGCACTATTCTGACTAACAGTCTTTTCTTGAGATTTCCTATCTCTACTGGGATTGAGACTTGACCCGTAATCTCTGATTTTTCTATTTCCTGTTTGAGTTCTTTACATACGGTATTCTCTCTCAATCTGATCGGGTTTGTCACACACATAGCATCTAAATAGTTGTCTTCCCTCGTTTGGGTTTTCTACCGAACATCGATTTCTTCTACGGTGTTCTGATATTATGGGATCAGTTTTGGTTTCGTCTGTTTGTTTCTCTAATTTAGAGGGTGGCCCTATCATTTTAACTTCCGGTTTCTGGTTACTCCCTGTTTCTAATTCGCTTATCTGTACTCTCGTTTCTCGGTTTTGTTCGTAACGCCTTTCTGGATTTTCCTCACCTGGTACCTTCCCCTTTAATCGTCGTATCTTTGCCTATATGATTGTCGTTGCTGTCTCGCGTTTCTATTTTCGTAATATTGTTCCGGATAATTTCGACGTTTATTGGAATTATTATCACTCGGTTTATTCTTTACGTCTGTCACGGTTAATATCTGACTGAAAGTCGTATCTCCTAATATACGTTTTATAAATGAGACACATAGTTTCCTACGCATTACGCGACTCCCGCTTTAGGGGTTTCCTAGGGCTTAGTATACAGAAGAATTTTCTTATCTTTGTGAGATATAAACCCAAATCTTGGTTTTCTCTAGTTACAAAACTTTATTTTCTGATGCGTTTCTTCATATACGCATTTCTAAAGCTCGATAGGAAATCAAAGTACGTCACGATCTTTTATTTACCCAAAAGCAGTTCTTAGCTTCCTCTTTTAATACCGCATCGAAGTTTTCTAAAACATCGCGAACGTCTATGTTATATCCCGCTTTAAGCTTAATATTGTTTTCCAGAAATTGGGCAGGGCTATCAGTTTTATTGTTAGAAAATTTAAATGGCCAACCCGATATTATTTGAAATCCCCCAATGCTAACGTTCTACACGCTGATCTTTCTCTCTCATCCTTTTTTTTCCGCGTATGGATTATTCTCATTCATTTTTAAGTATTCACTTATTAACCTTATGAAGTAATACTCCATCGCGTCTTTCGCTGCTCGCATTTCTTCTATATTCTCGCGAGTTAATCTGTCTTTTTTATTTAAGAGGTAATAAATTTTCTCTAACGGTGTTTCTTGTATTAGAGTTTAGCCACCTCTCTTGCCCTGTTCTGTTAGAGTTTCTTTCAACTGATCTCCGAGTTTCTGTGTACTCTAACGTACGTGTCTTAAGAGACATACTCGCATACTCGGCAGTGCCGGATCATGAGGGAGGCTTGTTAATGCTGAAACACCGGGCCCCGCACAAAAAAAATAAGGAATAGAATTTCAAATAGAATCAATTCAAATAGAAAAATTATTTAAAAATACATATGCTCTTTTCCCTAAAATCTCCCGCCTTAAATTGGTCCCCGTCGTTAATTTAAGCACCGGGCCGCGAAGGGTCTTAATCCGCCCATGCGTACTCGCGAACCCATCCTCCCTATTTTTCAACACTCTAAGTAACAGGTCTTCTTTATTCTGAGTAAAACGATTTCCTACTCCCAAAAGTTTATTTCGGGAAAAAACTCTGCTTCGCGAACTAAATCTTTTATTTTCTAGAGGAACTCCCGTATATGTCAGCGTATTTAAGCTTTCAACCTCCCTAGCTAGTTTCTCTGGTTCTTCACCTTTCAACTGATTTGCTTCGCTCAGTTTCCGACATCTTGTTTTTTCCCTTTCCCTTTCCGTCAGTTTTCACAAATTTTCCTATTTCTCAAAATTTTACCCCTTTTGGATTTTTCTAATCACTTTCACTTCTTTTTTTTTATCGGTTTTCTAATTATTTCCACGGTTCTCTACCATTCCTACACTATCCCTTCGCGGTTTTCACTATTTTCTCTATCTTTCCGATTTTTTATTTCACCAGAGACACGCAAAACTCTAATCCTCGAAGGTTACACCTAGTTTTTTGTTTCCATTATTTCCTGAAAACGAAATGACACAACACGGGAAATCAATTTTCACCTTCACTGACACTTTACACTTTTTTTCTCCAAAATGTTTCCCCATTTTCACTTTTACCATTTTTGGTGTTTTCTTCTGCTCCCGGCAGTTTTTCAGGATTGTAGGTTATTTTTTATTTATCGCCATGTATAATCTAGAGTGGTTATGACTAAAAAGAAGGGAAAAGAGAACTGCAGCGAGAGGAGGCGAAATCAACAACCCCACTGGTTTGCATATAATTAAGGTTTATTACCTTCTCACTGAACGACTCCGATGCCAGGAAATACAAAATTAGGATATGCTCCCGCACCGAACAATAATAATCTACGGAAGAAGATCGTCCCTGGCTCCCAGAAGATGAGGATGGCAGGGTGTTTGCGGCGAAAATAAGCTAGGCTCGACGCGATCAACAACTCGGACTGGCAAAAGACTTATCTTGACGCTAGCTGCAATGAGAGAGAGCCGTGGTGCCGTGGTGGCCGACCGACGGACCGACAATTCGCAGTACCGCTGCTCGCTAGGTCGAATCCGAGATGCTTTTAATGGGTTTTCAATGTCTCTGAATTCAAATCTGAATTCAAAATTACGAAATTCAAGATGGCGGATCTAATATGGCGGCAATATATTATCCAATATCACCCATATAGTATCTACTCATTATAATATAAAAACGGACATCATCCCTCGCGTGCAACAAGCAGGCGCCATATTGGATCCGCTATCTTGAAATTCGTAATTTTGAATTCAGATTTGAATTCAGCGACATCGAAAACCGCTTAAAAGCATTTCATCTTTTGAATCACCCAACTTGTGGCCATTGAAAGGTTAAGACCACCCTTCATATATGAGGTGTAGTTGTCTACCCTTAGAATTGTTTATGGACCGATATAAAAAAATAGGTGTTGATTATTTTCCCTAGTTCTACAAATCTGCCAAGTTTCATCAAAATCGGCGTGTGACAGTTCCCTATGTTTACTTGTTAGTTGCGTCCTGTGCAACAATACTAAATTGAATAGAAAGGGCATAGCAGGATAAGCATGTATTAGCTGCCCACGGCCGAATCTCTTCGACATTTTCACCATGAGTTGGTATTAATATGAAGTTCAATTCCCCGGAAGATTCTATCTGAAAAATCATTTTTATGGGAGTTATAGGGGTGAGTAGAAAAATCGAAAAACTGCTTTTTCTGGGAAACGGCTGATTCAATTTGAATGTGGAAAAAATATATTATGGGTGCCAATGGAGGGATGTTGTGGAAAACTTATGGGACATTTTAGTCAAAAATTAAAGGTAAAAAAAAATTAAAAATTTTTTTTGAATAGGAAATTCTTGAAGCACAATCAAAGTTTTTTGCCTGAAAATACCTTGAATTATGTGAAAAAATAGGTGAAATTTTGAACTCAATCGGAGTTACTGCTCATGGTTAAACAAATTCAAAATCTCTAGCGTACCACACTAAATGCACGTCCATTGATGTGTAATGACAATTCTGCGTAGAAATAATCCCTAAGCTTGGACACTTCTCGCAGATATAACCGTTTGATGAAATTGTTCATTTAAGTTACTATTGATTAAAAATAAAAAAAACTAAAAGCTAAAATATTTTAATATTAATTTAATTAGCTGTCAAGTTGTATCAACCTTTGTACTCATTCAATGAGCACTTTGCTTCCTGTAAGCAAATATAATTTGCTTCCTCATAGAGGAAGCATAAAGTATTCTTTTCATTAGCATTAAATTTTGATTATTTGAGAAGTTATATTCAAAAAATTCATTTTTGAAAATTACAATAAAGTATAACTTTCTTATTTCTCAATGAAGTGAATTAATCTTACAGATCAATCGATTCGTCTGGACATAAAGAATCTTCATTTCCCTTACACCAGCTTTAAATTTTTATTATTTGAGAAGTTATATTCGAGAAATTAATTTAAAAAAATACAATTAACTGTAACATCCTTATTTTTAAATATAATGCATTAATCATATAGGTTAATCGATTCGTCTCGATGAAAGGAATCTTCATTTTCTGTAGATCAGTTTTAAATTCTTAATATTTGAGAAGTTATAGTGGAAAAATGAATTTTACGAAAATTATAAAAGTACATAAAACTTTGAAAATTAAATATTTTGTTAAACCCTTATAAGAAATTCATCTAGGTATATAGTGGAATAACTATGCAAAATTTCATCAATTTATTTCTATGCGTTTTCAAGAAATTGATGGATCGGGACACTTACATACGCATGCACACACATACATAAATACATCCGGATAATTTTTCAGATCATCATATTGAATATATTGCCCTTGAAATACGTTTAAAAAAACATTTTTTGGGTAAATGGATTTTGTCACCACTACAAAGCTTCCTCTATGAGGAAGCAAAAATTGGACAAAATGAGCAATGTCAGCACAAGCTTAGGGAATATTTCTACGCAAAAATGAACTCAATTAGTTAATTATTAACAGAAAAACGACAAGTTGAGTGCTGCGTTGTAAATTGATGCTTTCCCTCGATCACCGCGTTCAATGGCGTTTAGTGTGTCATTCCCTCTCTCTAGCCTAGTAGGCTGAGTCAGACCAAGTATAGAGGCAGTTCTACAAATCCGATGCCTCAATTGTCTCTCGTTCTCGCGGCTATGAAAGCAATTCCTCATCGTACCAGATAATGTTTCCTCAAATCTTCTTTTGTTTTTTCCTCTTATAGGTTTGAGAAACTCAAGTCATTAGTTTTCTCATCTGAAAAATATATAGTTTTAAAAAAGATATACTTCTTATACTGTGGTATAAAATATTTATATCACAGTATATAGAGAAACATAATGACTTGAGTTTCTCAAATGTAAACAAGGGAAAAACAAGAGATTTGCGGAAGAATTTCAAATGATAAAATAAATTACTGAAGCTTCTCTACTCTTAACTACTATTCCTGTTAATTCTGTCTTGAAACATTACCTTGTACGATGAGGAATTGCTTTCTTAGCCGCCAGAACATAAGACAATTGAGGCTTAGGTTTTACAGAACTACCTTTACATTTGGCCCAACTCAGCCCAGTAGGCCACAGAGAGGGGATGACGCACTAAACGCGTCTGAAAGCGCGCTGACCCTAAGATTGTGCTGACATTGCTCATTTTGACCAATTTTTAATTAATATTAAAATTTTCTAGCTTTTAGTTTATTCATTTTTCGTAAAGATCCTTCCATTGGCACCCATAACATATTTTTTTCCCATCGAAATCGGTCCAGCCGTTTCCGAGAAAAAGGTGTTTTTCAATTTTTCTACTCACCTCCATAACTCCCATAAAAATTATTTCTCAGATTATTTCTCAGATGAAATCTTTCATTTAGAAAGTTTCGTTAACCGAGAATAAAAGGATTAATATGAGCTCGATTTTAATATTAATATTTGTGTAAACATTGCTTTCGAGAATATATGCCTTCCCTCGTAAACATGTCAAGCCAACCCTGGTTTCCAAAGATTCTAATGGAAACCAGGGTTGGGTTGACATGTTTACGAGGGAAGGCATATATGATTCTTACCGTACAAAACAGTATAAGAAGTACGAAAGTTTCAGACAACATCTTCGTTGTTATCATCTTGAACATAGGTCGCAAATTGAATCCTATTATTGTGCGCAAAAGCAATGTCAATTCCAATGTAATAATATAAAACCTCTCAAAATTCATGTTTATAAACATTTTGACGAGCCTCATGATGGAATATTTTGATTCATTCTACATTGTACAAATCGCAGTCTTACACTTTAAACTTTAGACGATGAAAAAAGTCTCAATGTTGTTGTATCAAAGGAAAATAACATTGAAAGTAGGCCGAACATTTCGTTGGAAGAATCTAATAGTATTAGGAATCGCGTAGTTGATAATTTAGGTAGGTTGCACTTGAGCTCATATACTCAACATTTCACAACAAAAGCTGTAGTTCAACAAATGATAGAAGGTAAAACAGCAGTGTTCAAATTTTGCAGAGAAAATTTTCTGAACTCTAAAATGTAATTAGTTTTTTGAGAACGTGAAAAAAGACATTTATAATTTCATTGATAATAGTTTCGGGGGTCTGATGAATGCTACAAATTACGGTGTTTTTCGAAGCGCTTTTTGTAGAAAAACTTATTACCATAAAAATTAGAATCTGATTGATCCTATAGAAGTGAGTTTTTCTGTACACGATGGAGAAAGTAACTTCGTCGACCATTACGTTCCAATTTTGGAAACTTTCAAAGCATTATTAATGAATGACCATGTTCGTAATCACTGTGAAAATTTTAAAAGTTGTAATATTTTCGATGGTTTTTACAATTTCAGCATGAAGGGTTTACGTTGTCACTTTCGAGTTGATTCAACTCGAAGTCAAGGTAGTTTCTATGTTGAGATACCGAGCTGAAGGAGTTTCTCCAAATCGAGCTCATGCTTTCTCCCTCTAGCAAGTAACGAACCTATTGATAGAGAAAGAAAGCATGAGTTCGTGGGTCGTAGAAACTATCTTGGCCTCAAGCTGAAACAGCAGTGAAAACTTGACTTGCATCTGTCAGGCTGAGTAACCTTTGATTCAGAGTTGAATCAACTCAATATTTTTCCCAGTGTAGTTTTCAGCGAGATCTAATGCATACGATTCAATATTTCTTCAAGTTAAAATGGTTTCGTATACATTTTCTAAATTTTCTAATTATATAAATTATCTACAAATTGTATTCCTCCTATTAAGGAAACATAAAAAATTGTTTGTAAAAGTCAATCAAACTCGGCAAATTATTCACATATTGCCCATAGCTATTGCTGACGTCGTTAGAGATGCTGACGATCTAGTTTGGCAAATGGTTCTGCACTTAAGATACGTCTGATCTTTCGTCTGCGCCCCTGCACTATCTCCTGGACAACTTGACTTGCTTTCAAATAAAATACACAACTATTTGCAGTTGCTCATTCAATGTTTTCCAAAAATTCGGTTGACCCTAAAACATCATTTTTTATGTCACTACCCGGACCGAATTACCTCAATTAGGACCGCTCAAGCACTTGGAAACGCTAAGATTCGAGAGAAAACATAAACCCTTGTAACGGTCCGTTTTTACCGGAGTTCTTAAATAATTGTCTCAGCGGATGCTTCAACCTAGTCAGGGTCAGGTTTATAGATAATTAAAAGAGATTTTGTGTAACAAAAATATATTTGTCCAACACCCGCGAGGGAAATGCGACTTCGAAGGCTCGTCTCGAGAGGGAGAAGTTGTCGATTTCTCAAATGATGAGATCAGAGTGGTCGAAGTACTAGTGGAAAAAGTACTTACTTCGACCACTGTGACTTTTTCCAGTAGTGGGAAAAGTACTCATTTCGACCACTGTGACGTCATCGTTTGAGAAATCGATAACTTCCCCCTCTCTCGAAGACCTCCTAAGCCGCATGTCGCTCGCGGTTATGTTGGACAAAGTTGTATGTGCAACGTGTGTGGACGATGGCGATTCCACTCGTGTGATTTCCGCGCACGCTGCGCTCACGCGGCAAACTTCACACTCGTGGAATTGCCAACTTCGTCAACTCGTTGCACAATCTACTATTATTTAACTAGATATTTAGATTTACAGAATTACACAGGTACACAAAAAAAGGTCTTGTTACAGAAGGGTGACCTTTTTGAAACTTGACCATGCAGCCATCTCTTTAGAATTCATGTGTGACAAAATTTTCGTCTCTAAATAAAGTGCGAATTTGAAGGCCATCAAAGATACCTTCTTTCAATTGAACATCACTGATTACTGGAAATTTCTTTCTCGAATATTGAAGACAGTTGCCATATTTGTCCAAGGCTTTGACAAACTGTTTGATTAGACCAAGTTTTATATGAAGAGGCGGAAACAAAATTTTTGAAGGATCTAGTAACGGTTCACGTATTATATTTTTGGATTTCCCGCTCTTTCTGAATCTGTCGTCAAAAATCCATTTTTTGCAATATTTACCAGTTTGACCTTGAATTGACCTTGATAGTGATTAGATAGGATCAAGTGGACCTCAAATTTAGATTCAGGGACCCCAGGACCGTTAGGAATAGTGGTAATTTCTAATAACATTTTTTTTTGTCGATTTGATCTTCAATTGACCTAAATTATGATGTGGTGGGGGTAAATGGACATCAGATTCGGACTCAGCGTGCCGTAAAACATAAGAGTATATGGGTCACCTTTCTGTAACAAGACCTTTTTTTTGTGTGCCTGTGTTATTAGTATTAGTGTAACGGAATTTGTATAAAAGAGTGTTGTGTAACGTGTGAATAAAAAGGTACAATATTCAGTGTGAAAAGAGTATAGCTCGCAGTACAGTAAACAGTGAACGGAGATGGAGCGAGATTATCAGAACTGCGTATAGTTGAATGAAACGTTATAGAAGCGGAGAACGTCGAGCGGGTAGAACGGAGACGGTTAGGGAATCTCTCGATATATCTTTGTTATTTCTGTAATTATAACGCGATGGAATTGTCGAACAATTATTCATAAGGTAATGGAACTCGGTTTTTACCTGTATTCCCCCCAACTGTAGGTACGGTAAGCGGTGAGAGAGGTTAACACCTCGGATGACAAAGTAAATTACGGTTAGTATATTTTCCTAGTCTGTTTTCTATATTTCCCTAATACTAAATACTCTTAGGAGCGTCTAACGAATATTATTTATGTCGGTTTGATTTATCTCACTCAGGATCGCCTGACGAGAGTAAATCAAGTTTCCCTAATCTTATGTTTTCTATTTGTTCGTGACAGAAATTGTTAAGTTATTTCTCAGGAGACAAATAATATTTGTGTTAGATTTTGACAATCATAGCAGCACCTATCGATTGTGAAAATCGTACACCTTTGAAATTAAATATCTAAAGAGACGGTTTTGCGGGAAATGGCAAGTACAGAAGCGCCTATCCCTTGCGATTTGATCCTCGCTTAGCCTATCGTAGGAGCGCCTATCACCGGACGAGAGTCTTTCCTATCTGGTATTCAGCCCAGCTGAATTGAAGATTGTACGCAGAGCGAACAATCATAATGAATGTGCCAACAATGACCGACGCCCTGAATAGGGAGCGTAGGAGTGGGGGCAGCGTCTAGCAAGGTTACACCCTTCCAAAGTGCAGTAAAACACTGCAAATTTTAAGAACATTACCAAAACTTTAAGCGAAAAGCATCAACAGATGCAATGTTTGTACAAAGACACTTTCATAGGTAGAATTTGTATTTATTCTACCTATGAAAGTGTCTATAAAATATTCTATTCTAAAACGATCATACGTATCGATAATCGAAAAGTGTAACGCTGAAATGCGTGAACCCGATTCCTTATTGGTCATTATAGTTCGTGACGCGTCGTATATCGATAATCGACGCCGACGCGGGAAATTTTAAATCCTTATATTGTACAAAATCGCTTAAATTAAAAATAAAGTCAACCCTCGCGCATTGGGTCTCGTGATTCATTAAATCACGATGAAAAATTAAAGATACTTTTGAAGAAGGCTTGCAAAGAAACTTGAGCGTTTCCAATACTGTTACTTTTCGAGGCATTACTTATGCTAAGAACATGTGCGTTGGGAAAAGCATTTATGGAAATTTCATGTTATGTAAAATCGAGCTTATTTTAATCAATTCGGAATTCACGAATATTTATTTTGCCGGTCAAATGAGAGAAATCATATCGTATTATGAATTAGGCATTTACGAAACACTTCAACTTATGGAAAACGTACAAATCTTTCACCATTCCTCCTTATTATCTCCTCATTCTGTTTCTGAAATAATTCTCAATTCAGCATCAATCTACTTACCAAAATATGTACATTTTGATCTATAAATATAAACATTAAAAAAAGTGTTTAACTATTCCCCTTCATTAATATTATAGAGTATAGTTCTTATTTCATCACAAATTAATGAAGGGTATAATTGTGAACAGTTATAATTTATAATTTTGAAAAGTTGTAATTTACAGCTCTAATTTTGAACATTGAATTTAATTTTATAACTGCAAATTGTTGCAGATGGTTCTAGTGTTTGTGGTGTGGTCGAGTGACAGGAAAAAGAAGGTTTCATTTGTCGCAAATGAAATAATGGTAATTAGAAAAAGTAGTCTAAACATGAATTTGAACGGGAAAATTTTATGTCTTGAAAAAAATGGAAGCGTAATGGATGATATTGAAATTTTACAATTTTTTAAAGATAAATTTTTTATACTACTTCAAGAAGGCGAAAACTGTCAGCATCAGTCAATTCTACAACTGCACGATGTCGAGCAGAATGTACAAAATTCTGAGAATCCTTTGAACGAAGCTAACTACCAGCTCACACACCTGACATTCCTGTGCATCAATTGACTCCACCAGTGAACAGACACTTAGCCTTTAATGATGAAAATAAACGCCCAGTACATGAAAATATACCTATGGTGGAAAACGTACAACGCCCGGATACAAAGCATTTACCCCTTAAAGACGTATTTCCAAATACAAGATGTGTTCCCAATAATGGAGTACACAATTTGAATCTTTGGTCAAATTACCATTATGATTGGTCAAATTTGAGCCAGTTTTATATCCGACAACTACAAGAAGGTCAAAGGTCAAAAAAACTTAAGAAGGAAGTTGTGAATAAAGTCATCGAACAGATGCGCGAAATCAGCCACACAATACTTGTTAAAGTTTTCAAAAGAATTGCTGGGGAACTTATGGAAACGTACCTTACGACATTGGAAGACAAAAACATGGGAAAATGATATTCATCAGGTTGTGTCATACTTTTTGACATGCTAAAAGAGCACAACAATTATGTAAATAGACTTGAGAAGAAACGACCTTTGACAAACACAACGAAATACACGACGAAATTTTGAAAACTCTGGTGGCCACTTTTATGTCAGAACGTGACTTTTTTAACAATTTTGAAAGTCTCCTATAATTCGTAATTTTTCAAATGACACCACACATGTTTTCTATGCGTTCATTAACGGTGTTGGAGCTTTTTCAAACCACTAAAAATTAATGTAGACTTTACTCAAATCCGCCATTGAGTCGTTTTTTTATCGACAATCTTTTGGTTGTACGACAGGTACTATCTGCTTATTTTCTGCAAAAAGAAATTTGTTTGGCTAAAATGTGAATTTTTGCAAGTGTGGAGACGCGAGTTGAGGGGTGCGGGTAAACTGTACTTACATTTTGCCAAGTCCCTGCCCGAGCAAAAAAGGCAAAAAACTTCACTCACTCCGAAAAATTTTCCGAATCTCGATATGCACTTCAATATAGTTACTGGACCTGTGAGCTGTTTCGCAGAATCGCCAATTGACCATTGGTACCATTATTATTACTGCAGTAATAATGGTCAATTGGCGATTCTGCGAAACAGCTGACAGGTCCAGTAACTATATTCAAGTAACTAGCACATATGTAGTACGCGATTTTTCAAACTTCTTTTTTTACACGATTTTCTTAAGTGCTCGAGCTTTGAAGTGCATATCGAGATTCGGAAAATTTTTCGGAGTGAGTGAAGTTTTGTGCCTTTTTTGCTCGGGCAGGGACTTGGCAAAATGTAAGTACAGTTTACCCGCACCCCTCAACTCGCGTCTCCACACTTGTAAAAATTCACTTTTTAGCCAAACAAATTTCTTTTTGCAGAAAATAAGCAGATAGTCCCTGTCGTACAACCAAAAGATTGTCGATAAAAAAAACGACACTTCAAACACATCATTTTTGCGACCTCAAACACCGTGTATTGGTAAGATGTGGACACAATGGCGGATTTTAAAGCATTCAACAGATCTTGCTATTTTTCTGTGTTTGTTTACATGTTTTCGTGAAATGCTGCAACAGGCTTAAGTTTGTTTTGGTTTTTTACTTTTAGAAAATGTATCTAAAGAATTTATATACCCACCATCGACGAACGAAAAATTTATGTAAATTTTTACATAAATATGATCAGAAAACATTTTTAATCACAAAATATATTTAATATCCTATAATTATTTCTGAATGAAATTATTCACCCGAAACTATTAAGAATTTATATATTTTCAGAGTTGGACGGATTAACCATCCCACGTTTGATACGAAAATTTTACGCAAATTTGGTAAATTTCCCACTATTATCACTGGTACTTTTATTTCCTATGATTTATGTGGGAATTTTCATCGAAACTTTTCACAGTGTACGGGAGAGCAGTGTAACTGGAAGTTTTTGCAATACAGAATTTTCGTTGACACTTTTCTTCGCCAAAACTAAAAAAAGTTATCGACCAGTCTCAATTTTCAATTTATTGTTATTAAATAATAGAAAACTTTTATCCGCTTGAGTAATCACTTTTACGCGTTTTCACTCAAACTTTAGAGGAGCTTTTGGCTACTGGTGGGCTCACCTAGACTCCTTGCAATTCGAACTTACAGTGCCAACAAAAGGAAGTAGTTTTAGCAGAAATTTTTACTTTAACTCATCTGAACAAACTATACCTATTTTAACACGTTAGTTATTCGAACATTGGAAAAGGTATCTTGGGCTCGCCTAGATTTTTTGCAGTCGAATCCATTTTTCTAGGAGAAAAATACAATTGGGACAGTTCACAATTTATTATTTGAAATTTTTAATTTCTCTTGATTTAAAGTTTTACTCAAAACTAAATGCAAAAATTACTTTCAATTCCAATAAAATTCGTAAGTCCAAGGATATTTTTATAGTTATCCTATTATAAAAAGATGATGAGGTCGAAGTCGAAAAAACCTAACGCCCTTTCCGGCAATCTGATTCGTTGTTGGGTAAGTATCGATAGTGCTTTTCGACAATCGATCGGTTTGCGCTCTCATTTAAACTAGAACATCACACCGCGATTCGCGCGCCTATATCATTACTTCACGTTACGCACTTGTGATGATCCCACGTGACCATCTCTCAACCAATCAGATCACGAATAAACTGCGGACACTCGACAGGTCATCTATTTTTTAAGAAAGGATTGTGTTTTGTTAATGGTTTTGTGCTGAAATATGTTAATAAGTTATGTTTCCGACACGTAATTGAGAAGAGTTGGGAAGTTACGTGCCACTATTAGGTTTTAGATATTTCACCTATGGTGCTAATTTTATAGATAAAAATGGTAATGAAGGAAAGAGATGGAGAAAAATAAAATTAATAAAAATTTTGTACTAAAAAGTATAAAACATAAAATAGTATCATACGATATTTATTATCTTCAAATATAAAATCGAACGCGTGCGTTTTAATGTTATACTTCATGATATATTATTTATTTATTTTTCAAATGTATGTTAATGCAGAAAATTTGTTGCTATCTCCCATATAAAAAAATTGTTAAACGTCTTATTGGCAAAGGGAATGGTAAAGGGAAATGGTAAAGAGGAATGAGAAAGAGAAATAGAAAAAGGATAGGGCAAAGGGAAATGTTAAAGGGAAATATTAAATGCAACTGTAAAAGGAAATGGCAAAGGAAGTGGTAAAGGGAAATGGTAAAAAGAAATGGTAAAGGGGAATTGTAAAAGGAAATGGCAAAGAGGAATGGTAAAGGGATCGTATTGGAAATACGATGGAAGTCGATATATATCTGATTTTGTCGAAAAATATCATTTGCAGATAAAAATGTTTAAAGAAAGTGTATTTCTATGAGATACACAACTTTTGTTGGAAACTTTTTGTTAATTTTGTAAATTAACTGAGATAAACGAAAGAAGCCATGAAAATTATGGTTCACCCTTTTCGGAACTTCACTCTTATTATTTAAAAACAATATCAGTTGTAGTATCTAATTATTTAGATTATACAATTAGGAAATTTTTTTTGTAAATATGTATTAATCTTTGAATGATGTTTAAGTATTTAAAATATATTAAAATCTTACTTATATAAATTTTAGAAAAAAAGAAATAAAATATCATAAATTATAACATTTAGAGAAAAAGTAAATGCGCGCGCGGTCGAGCTAGTTTATTCAAAAACAAGCATATTCTAAAAAAATCAATTTGAAGTACACTCGAAGCTCATGATCGCGACGCTCGTCTTAGCGGTTCCGTAGAATTGTTGATAAGGGGGAAGTGGTTCAGTGGGGTAGGTAGAGAGACGCCTCGAACTCAGCTGTACAATGAAAATGTTGCCACGTTTCCATTGTTTCCAAAACGCCCGAGTTAGCGGCCGACCAACCGAGCTAGCTGCTAACATGATCTTCGAGTGTAAATTTCAAATCTAAAAAATCCACACAGAATTTTGAGAGTTCTCTGGATAATTGCAGCTTACTCGTCAAAATCTTTGGTTTAGTAAAAAGCAAACTTTGAGAAGAAAAAGATTACTTTAGTATAGTAAGAGCGATATCTCAAATGATTGGTAATTCTACCTCCGTTAACTTTGTAAAATAAAATGATTATTTACATTTTAACGGTCATAAAAAATTTTTCATAACAATTTTGGGTAGCAATTGTCATCTTTCGTGACAATGGTCAACCAGATACATTTTTAGAAACAAAGTAATAAAATTAAAGAACGGAAAAGTAGAATTAAAAATTATAAAACCAAATTTACCATCTGAATTTTCAATTAATTTTGAAGTCCGATTCTCGAATTACAACAAACTTAGAATCACACTGACAGCTATCAGGACCGTCAGCCGTCGACAAACAATCTTCGCGTGGCGACTGTTAGTAATATTAATTTATAGAAAAATTGAAGAATTATTATATTTGAACAGTGTGTATCTTATCTCACAATGAAGAACCCTTCCTTATATAATAGTAATGCTTTTATTTCAGGTTCTAATTATGTTAAGGTTTTTGAATGTCGAGGAGAAATATTTATCGAACTTGTTTATTAATAATTGTAAATAAATATTTATTATTGATTTAAAATTTCAATACGAAACACAAGGTAGCTTTATATGATACCGATTGAAACACTATTGTCTACATGAAGACTGTCTATTGATTTCGAAAGTCAATAAACAATACCGAGAAATTCCCGCTCGTCCCCAAAATTTATTATTGGATTCATTGAAAATTTATAGGGTTTTTATCCTAAATAAACCATTCATTTTTATTAAATAATAAAGGCTATGAGAAATGTAAAAAAAAACTAAATAAAAAAAGCCATCTAACTGTAGACGTCATTTCTCACATCTCTTTTGTTAATTAATTACAGTTTATTTTTTACTTTTAGGAGAAACGGAATCTAGCGGAACGAAAAAATTGCCGCAGAATGTTTTTGGACAAGCAAATCTTACTGATTGTGGTTTCAGTCAAGAATTGTTGGAGCACTTTTGCAATCCTGATCCAGTTAGAATACAAGTTATAGAAAATTTAAAGTTTTCAGACGATGTGTATTCTTGGACGTAAAATATTGTTTAAGTGAAATATCTGAAAATTATCGTTTATCTGTCTATGCCTTATTTTATCAATTCACTTATTTGTAAAAATTTGTAAATTTTAGTGCAATAAATGTTTAATGAAAATATCCTCCTGAGGTCAATTTATACATATGTTGTGACGTTGCAGATTTTGCAAGTCACAAAAATATAAACTTTCAATCTTAAAATAAAGAGAGCTCTTGCATTCACAAAGAGCCAAATTCGGCACTCCTAATTGTTTTATTTATATTTTATTTTATTATTTTACGTTTTCCTACCTTATAAAAATTAATTTTATTTTCAAAGAAGTTAGGATTTTGTATTGTTAATTTTAGAAAGAAATTACAGAACTATTTTTATTTTTATATTTCTTTTGTACAATTTCTGAGCTCTGAGGTCTTAGGACAAAATCTGGAGGATTCCCACGAACTTACACAGCTTATCTGGTTCATCATCAACACCTACATCTTCAAATCATCGTATGGTTACAAAAAGATTTATACCTTATCTCACAATCATCCCTTTTAACATCCAAGACAACACCCTGTCAATATTGGATAGAAGGATTGATTTTGGTCTTCCATGGTCCTAGGCAAACCCCTGGCAAGGATTGACCGTGGCAACTACCAAGAAATTCCTTGAAGGAATAGATAATCTCGCCTATTATTATCCTATTTCTCCTCTGTTTTTGAACAGATATATCTTGACTTTTTATGCCTTTTTTCACTCTCTTTGTTACATTCTGTATCTCGAGCATCGATGGAGTTAGAGTTCATCGTTCTCCATCATATCTTTGAAGTTGTAACAATTCCTCCTCTAGGGCTGGTCCTCGTAGAATGACTGGATATTCTTACAACAGAACTTATGCCCTCTCATAGGCTAGAATTGTGGGAGTGGGACGGTTCCTGAGGGAGGCAAGTAAATACGCAATGATTTCAATAATCAATAACAAAGTTTATTCAGATAAAGTAGAAAGATCAAAGACAGTACCGTGTCACGGCTACGGATAGGCTCGGCACAATCTTAAACTCGTTGATAATAAAGACTCGATATAAACTAAAATCAGTTCATCGCAAACCATGAGCACGACAAATGCCTCTAAGTCCAAATATGAGAGTTTGAAGTAGAAAAACGAAGATGAATTTGAATTACAAAACCCCACGCAAATTTACTTAAATTATCACAAAGTGATACAAAACCTCTGATTCGCAACGAAACTAACCAATATATTGCATGTATCCCTACTTCTGGGGATTCCCAATGGTGCATTGATCTAAGTCGTTCTGATGACGTCTTTGTCTAGTTACGGTCACTTTATCGTAAAGTTACCACTTGGTGAGAAGTTTACCCGTTCGAGAACACTATGCTTGTTAAGAACGTCTTGTTATGACGTCACGCCGCGAAGTTATGCCCGCAGTGTAAGTCGTCCCTCTAAATAGTAACGATTTTTCTTCACCCTGCTAAGCTAGTCTCGTTATGACGTCACGCCGCGAAGTTATACGCGCAACGTAAGTCGCCCCTCCGAATAGTAACCGCGATGATGTGGTCAACCCTGGTGATGTGCCTTATCTAGTCAAGTTCCCCCAGCCTGGTACAGCGTGCGAAAGAACCTGACTAAGATGGCGATTAATGAAGACGTGCTCGTAGAATTTGTCAAGTTCCTCCCGCCTGGTATAGCGTACAAAGGAACTTGACAAATATGGCGAATAAATAAATTATATTTCTAGGAAACCCCAGCCTGGGACAGCGTACGAAGTTTCCTAGGTGTTATACTACCTAGTAGTTGCTTTGAAGCGCCGAAGTGGAAAACGCAGAGAAGATCCTGGATAGGCTGTTTGGCTCAGAAGATTCTCCGAAACTCTGCTTAGCTCTCGTAGTGGCCTCTGGTGACGTCAGATGTATGAACTCCGTGAAGATCTCAGGTACCTGGCTATTGCTAGCCAGCAAAATAATGTCACTTAAGAGCGCTGGGCCATGCCCAGTACGAGGTCGAAGGCGACTCGTGAACGAGTGTCGGCTGGAATCGAACGCTCGTCTTGTAACCTCTCGTGAAACTAAATCTTTTGCGAGAAGACGGGGTTCTGCGCGCCTAGCGAAATCCGGCCGAATCATTTTTCGATCGATATTTTGATCGCTCTCTATAATGCCGATAATCGTAACTCAGACGGTCTACACTCAGGCGCTTTATCTTCGCTCTATGGTTTTGAGTAATTAAATGTATGGTAGTCTACATACAGGAGTATTTATGTGTAACGTCAGGCCATACCGTTCCAAAGTATTGCCGGCCCTGAAATCATCATCGGGAAGATAATTCTTCTGTCTAACTCCTTCTCATAGAAAGGAGTTAGGAGTCTCTTCGTCTATCAACGACAGCTGATAACTTGCGAAAAGGAAGAAGACAGGACGACAGGATGGACAAAAGGGAAGCGGACCTCATTAACTATCTTTCTCCAGACCATGAGTTTATACGGAAATTAGGCCTACGCGCATCAGCCCTTCTCCTTAATTGTAAATCGTCAAGTTCCCCTCAACTTGACGAGCGAACTTCAGATATGATATTTGCTCTCTTTTGATTTTGTGATCGCATGTAACTCTCGACTAGTTTTCGCTTCTTAATTTCAAACTTATAAGGTAGGATTCGATTTTCTTTATGATTTAGACAGGAATTTTATTGTTTTCATTTGATTTTATATTTTCTTCTCTTTATATAATTTGATCTTTTATAATTTTATTACTTCTTGGCTAAATCATCGTTTGATTGTATTGTATTTTGATATTTTATATTGTATATTTCTTTTACCTGTTTACACTTTAATTTTATTATGTTTTTTATATGTAAATTATTTTTATCTGAAATGCCGAATGCCGTAGGATGTTACTTATTAGATTTTTTTATATATTTGTGCCTAAATTATATATTTCCAGTTGAGATTCCCTATATAATTATGTTTTAACGTTTGAGACCCTCCCTTTTAATTAAAAATGTTTATTAATATTGTATTATAATAATGCTTAAAATATCCTTTTTTTTATTTGTAATATTTGAGATACTTCCTTTTCATTTAAAAACTATTATTTATGATAATGTAATTATACTTCTAAGACCCTTTTATAATGATGTTTGAGACGCTTCCCTTTCAATTAAAAATGTATTCTTATTATAGTTGAGATTCCCTCAATTGTAAATTCGAGACCCTTCCCTTTTATAATTAATTTGATTGTTGATTTTAATTTTTTATTATAAGAGACTTAATTTTATATTTATTGTATGCTTGATTTAAATTTTTATATATTGTTATTTATTTTTACTAAAACCATCTTTTATTTTGGAAATTCTTTAATGGTCTTATTTTAAAATACTGGAACTAATAAATTTTGTTAATTACTATTCTAATTTTAACTCGAGCTTTATGATTAATGAACTCTACCACGACTTATTTGAGACTGAGCTAATTTATTTTTTTTGTTTTCTTTTGGGTATATCTTAATTTTGTTTTATTTAATTGATTTAAGTAAAATTTGCTAAATCATCTTATCTTTATCTCTTATTTTTGTCTTCATCTGTTGTATCTTGATGTATTTTGCTAAAATTTATAGTTTAATCAATTAGTTGTATCCCAAAAAAGAACTGGCGCCCAATAATTTGTTTGAAAATTAACTTATGTCTTATTACATAAGTATCTTTGGTTTATTATAAAATTTATTTTTAAAAACTGCTCATTTTGTTCAATCATGGTTTCTCTTATTTTGGGCTTATTGTGCGTTATTCTAGAGACCTTAAATTTATTAAAAAGTAACGTCACAATGTGAGTCCAGTGTTTGAGACGTTACTGTCTGAAAGTAACGCGTTACCGTTACAGAAGGGATTCTATACACTTGTGTTGGTCGAAAAAATCAAAAAATTTTTTATTGCATTTTCTTAAAGTACATTCTTTTGTTAAGGTGGTACGGAGGCGGTAGGTTTTCCATTTATAGGGGCTAAAAGACTGTACGTATCACAAGAGGTTGACGAAAGAACTAAATTCAAGTTGAAGTTAAAAAATAATAGATTCTTTAATTCGGTAATAATATGGGAAATAACACTAATCTGTTTAATAATTAATTACACTCGTTAAACTTAATATTCGTCCGATTTTCGCATTTCTCAGGATTACTTTCGCTTGTTTGCTTACACGCTCGTTATCGATCAGATCACTATCGAAATCTAATCTTAGATTGATTCTCAACCTCACACATACGCACCTGTGGTAAACTCTAAAATTAAATAATACTTTCACGTGCGCTAATTTTAAATATAATTTTCAAAACTATAACACTTTTAAGATTATTTTCTCTAAATCTCATAGAAATCTGAGCACTGGAACCTAAGTTAGAGCTGTCAACAGCGCGCTACCTCTAAGTATTCGAAAGTTTAGGCGTGATTATCTCGGAATGTGATTTTTCAAAAAGGGCCGTTGCGATGTCCACGATTTCTGAAAATCAAGGTTAATCAAAATCGGACAAACCATTTTTGAGTTATGGTCAAAAATAGAAAAGAAAACGAATTTCACAGACAGACGATTGTTTCGCATTAATAACTTCACAATTTTTAAATTATTTGTTAGGCTCACAATAACAAATTTTCAAGAAGGAAAGACGGGTTCCGGAAAATCAAGGAAAATCAAAATCGAACATAGCGTTTTTGATTTATAATCAAAAAACCAGCAAAACGACAAACGTTACCAAGTATCGCAAGAAACAGACAATTTCTTCGCTGAAGTGAGTTTTTTTTTACCCATAATAACATTCACAATGTTTGAGACATTTAAAGGGGTTTCGTACCAAATTGTGAGGAATGACAGCCGGGTTCCGGAAAATCAAGGAAAATCAAAATCGAATATAACGTTTTTGATTTATGATCAAAAACTCAGAAAAACGACAAACGTTACCAAGTATTGCAAGAAACAGACAACTTCTTCGCTGAAGTGAATTTTTTTTTACCCATAATAACATTCACAATTTTTTTATATATTTGAACGGGTTTCGTACCAAATTGTCAGGAATGTCAGCCGATTATTTTCAAATGATTTTTATTTGACCCATAATCACGTCCATAACTTTGAGATATTTGAACGGCTCTTGTACCAAATTGTCAGGAATCACATCCCGGTTATGGAAAATCAAGGATAATCAAAATCGGACAAATCGTTTCTGAGTTATGGTCAAAAATCCAAAAAAAAACAACTAATTTCACCGTCAGCCGATTATTTTCAAGTGATTTTTATTTGACCCATAATCACGTCCATAACTTTGAGATATTTGAACGGCTCGTGTACCAAATTGTCAGGAATCACATCGCGGTTATGGAAAATCAAGGATAATCAAAATCGGACAAACCGTTTTTGAGTTAATGTCAAAAATATAAAAGAAAACCAATTTTACCGACAGCCGATTGTTTCGCATTAATAACTTCCACAATTTTTTAGATATTTTGAGACATGCGATTTGTATTAGGCGCGTAGAATTAAGTGATGATGAATGGTTGAATGAAAATCCATGAGAAACGAATTGTTAGTTGTATTGAATGATAATAGAGGGGATAAAAGTAGACGGGGGAAAGAGGTTGCGAGAGCGGATCGGTCTTCATTATCATTTCTGCAATTATGGTTATTACACCTTTTATTTGTGACCGTCACGTTCGAGCAATTCTCAGCCAAATTAAGAAGTATAGATCTATCTTAAAAGTGAATAAAGTGTAATGAGTTTATAAAATATTGGTTTTTCATTGGGTGTATTTTGTGTGTGTTTCAGCGTGGCAGTTTTTTTATGCCATTTACTGATTCGAAAGCGATTTCCATTGATAATATTTTCGCTCGGAATCGTTACATAATTTTTTTATTCGCTGTTTTTTGTCTTGGGATGCTTGTGGCATTGTTGGCTTCGCAGACCTACATTTTTGGGAAATTCTGTTGTTGGATCTGTGGATGAAGGGCTGGAGCTCATTTTGATTATTTGCTCGACTAATCCTCATGACTTCGTATTTTTGTGACTGCTTCGGTCAATGGCCTTTCACATATCTTCGCTTTTGGTTGTACTCTACAACTTCTAATCTCCTGCGACTCCACAGCCGTAAGTCGTTAATTTTCTGATATTGTTTCTCGATTGATATGTCGTCGCCATATTCAATTGATTTATTTATGTTATGTTCTCGATATTCTGTTTCATTGTTATTAATTATTTAGCTTGATTTCATGTCTTAATATGGGATTGAGTAATGGTATTTTATATTATGTTTATTTGATTTCAATTTGTACTTGCTTCATTATTTAATTTGTAGCGTCGTGATAACGGCCACTGTCATGTTTATGATTCTTGTTTACGTATGAATATCAGCTGACCATAACAATGTATAGTCTTATCTTTGAATCTAATTCTTGCTCTTATTAAACCCATTTAATTATTTTATGTTTTCTCAGATATCATTCATATTTTAAAATTAAGTAAACTCAAAACTTGTCGAAGATACGCAATGGACATGACAGATAAAAACTGCATGTTACAATTTGTTAGGCTCACAATAACAAATTATCAGGAATGGAAGCCGGGTTCCGGAAAATCAAGGAAAATCAAAATTGAACATAGCGTTTTTGAGTTGTAATCAAAAAACCAGGCAAACGATGTATTAAACCAAGTATCGCAAGAAACAGACAATTTCTTCGCTGAAGTGAGTTTTTTTTATCCTTTATAACATTCACAATTTTTGAGATATTTGAACGGCTCATATTAACTAATTGTCAGGAATGACAGCTGGTTACAGGGAGAATCAAAATCGGACCAACCGTTTTTGAGTTATGGTCCAAAATCCAGAAAAACGAAAAATTTCACCAAGTATCGCAGAAAACAGACAATTTTTTTGCTTAAGTGATTTTTTTTACCCTTAATAACTTTCACAATTTTTGTGATATTTGAACGGGTTTCATACCAAATTGTCAGGAATGAAAGCCGGGTTCCAGAAAATCAAGGAAAATCAAGATCGAACATAACGTTTTTTGATAAACACTTATTTTTTGTTGTTATAAGTAAAGAAAAATATTGATTTACACAATTAATTACATTCATTTCTTTTTTCAATAATTACAAGAAATGAAAAAACTTACTTCGTAATCGATGCATCTTTTTTAGTTTTTTGATACCATGTATGACGAATAATGGTTAAAACAGCAGGTGAACACATGACAAGAAGTTCATGTAGAAAAAGTTTAGCATAATTTTTCGTAAAATCTTTATAATTTTCACTACACTACACTACACTTTTCAGAATTTCATCAAAATTCGTATCCCTGATGGAGCGTAGAAGAGCTTCAACCGTCATATCTCGTGGATTCCATTATTGAATAAATTTATTTATTAAAATATGTAGAACCATTTCTAAGGCTGTATTGGCAGCTGGTGAAAGAAGTTCTAGTTGGCGAAAACGTTCATCAATACAGGAACAAAGTGATTGCAATTGAATGAATGTAGACATATGCATCACAATAATTGGTTTATGACTCGTCTTTACTCGTTTGTCAGAGGAACCAGCTTCTTCTTCTCCTTCTTCTTGTTGTTGTTGATAATGTTGAGTGTTTACATTATCCATGCAAATAGCTTTTTCACCATGAGAAGTTGTAAATTTTAATGTGTAAGATCCAATATTAATGTTGTCGATTGATCCAGGTATTGCACAAGTCCAAAAATATTTTTCATTTTGTAAGAATTTTTCTTTATTCATCCCCCAAGTTTGAACATCTAAAACATGTCCCTAAAAGGCCTTGTTAATAATTTTTATAGTGGGTCTTATAAAATCCTTCGTATTCAATTCGAAATCACCAATTTCGTTTTCTATTAACGGTCGTGCCTCTAATCCGAATAATGCCAACTTTGAAAAAGATGGATTGAGTCTATAGATACTGGGAAATATAATTGCCATTGCACAAAGTTAAAAAGTGATATTTCTTTGCAGTAAAGAATAAAACACTGCACTGTCGCTTATGTTTCAAAACATCCATTAATTGCAATATTTAAACATTAAGATTTTGTATGAGTGTTTTTTTCACTCCATATGTTTATGCATCCTAGTCATCGTACCGGTTGATATTATGTTACCTATCCAGCTGTTCATATGTAAAGGTCATTTCAGTTTATGACATAACCTTGATGACGTATTATGTATAACTCTTGGTGTGAAGAAAAGATGTACGTTCTTATTTATAGAAAGATAGTATTTCCGATGTGAGACATATTATCATAAACATTCATATTTTGAGATATGAGATTTTCGTCATAATTGCAGAAAGATGTTTTTCTATAATGAAGAGAAGACATTCTGTAAAAATGAACTTCCACAAGTATACACATTCCATGTAAAAGATGTATCGGGTTAGAAAACGACTCTTGTCTTAAATTTTTTTTTTCATCTAATCTAAATACATATTGTTTTTAAAAGCTGATACTTGATACTTTTCTGGAAGACTGAGCAGCGTGTCGAATTTCTAAAAATGTGTGTAAAATGTGGAATTGTCAGAAGATGTCTCAGAAGATGCAACGTAGTTTTTTGTACAACACATGGACCCACTTATATATGAATTAAAATAATATAATAGTATTTGTTTTCATACGATGTTACTATATAAATCGTGTTAGAATTTAGCATCAGACAGTTTTCACACCAGAACTATTCACACCAGATATATTAATCATGAGTGAAGCTATGTATGTACGGAAAAGGTGTACCAAAAATTGGGAAATTGAATTAAAATTAAAAAATAAAAAACTTCTAAGGAAGGAGTTAATTTCTCTAATTAGTCGCTCTACAGCGAGAATTCTTGGTACAGCACATGAACAAAATGTGTTTGAAAATAGCCTACCACTTATAACGTTGGCTGTACAAGCTTTAAAAGCACGTGGATTAACTGAAGTTCCGTCAGTAATTAATTTGATATTAAGTTATAATAACAAAGTGCGAACACAACAGTTATTTCTTTCTGAGGACGAGTAACTAGATGAAGTTTTAATAGAGGCTTTCGATTCAGAGATTCGACAAGAACAATACCAAATTCGGAATCAAAATAAACAACGCCAAAGCGTTATAAAATATGTTAAAAAAATCAATTTTGTAAAGGGCAGTATTGTCGCCCGTCTCATATTTCTATCTTTCAATTGCTATTGCTATCAATTTACGTCACCGAGCGGGCGATACGAGATTTCCACCAGCCGGCTTCCCCTACCACCCGCCGGCTACTCATTACGTAATCACAAGTGCTTATAAGCACCGAATCGACACAATTTCGAGCAGTTCGCTGAGGACCTGCTAGTCTGCACTCAGTGAAACTCATTTGGTTTCTCTGCTAGCAGGTTACCACCATAGCAGAGCGACCGGGACGTAACCTGGACGTCTTCTTCAGGAAGATCTACTAGGTGTGCGACTGGCAGGTACCCCTATAGCCGTACACTCAGATAAAGAATACCTCGGCTCTCACCGACCTAACCTGGGTCAGCCTGGGGATGACTTCCAGAACCTGAGGAAGTGAACATCCATTCTTTCCATCCTAAGTGCCATTCTGAAAGACCCATTCTATGTTTGACCGTATTCCTATCTAAACCGTACCTGGGGAACATCATCATAAGAAGTCGAAAAGACAAATCATAATCTCCCTCTTTTTTCTCTCTCATCCGTACCGTACTGCATACCGTTTATTGGAAACAGAAGGACTCAGGAGATCGTATAATTTATGCAGGTCGAGATCGAGAATTTCATTTAATGGAAAATGTAATAGTTGACGGTTACTATGAGACAGAAAATGCAAGACATGTGTTGCAATTTCAGGGTTGTTTTTGGCATGGGTGTCTAAATGGCCACGTTGTTTTAATAAAAATCGTGATAAAAGTTTTATAAAATATGCCGAAACAATGGATTGTCGTTTTGAAAAAACTTTAAGAATTTCTAATCGAATCCGCTCTGCAGGTTACTCGCTTGAAGAGATATGGGAATGTGAATTTGATCATTTAAAGAGTATAAATAACGAAATGAAACATTTCTTCTCTAATCATCCCCTTTTATTACACTCACCTTTACAACCATGAAATGCATTGATGTTTGTTCCCTTTATCCTTCCATATCGAAATATCGAAAATTTCCAGTAGGTCATACAAAAGTTTATATTTGGGACGAATGTAGTGAATTGACAGATCCATCCAAAACATGTCTTGATTGCATTGAGCGTTTAATAAAATGTACTATTTTACCACCATGAGACTTATTTCATCCTGCATTACCTCTTAAAATGCATAATCATCTTTTGTTTGTACTTTGTCGAAAGTGTAGCTAGGAAATGTGTCAAAATGAGTGTCCTCATGATAAATTGGTTGATCGACATTTTAAACTCATCTACAATACAAGATCATCACGAAAAATGGAAATTATATGAACAGGTTTTACAACGCTACTTACGAATGTTTAATGAAGTAAATCATGAAAATGAAAGAGAAGAATAAGAAGAGGATACAATGAGTAAAGAAGTTGAAAAAGAAGTTAAAGTAGACGTAATATTCTCGTTCCAATTATAACCGATAGTGTACCAATATGAATCAACGAACAGTCAATCTTCTATTGAGACATTTAACAGCTTTACTAACTAAAGCGTCTTAATTGGGACCAGCGAGGACTTATCTCAATAGACAATCAGTCTATTCCTGATGCTAATATTATCGACCTTGTAAATTATGCTATGCGACGTAGAAACCAGACACCTGCATCAGGCCGCCGTTATTTCGCACGCTTTCTTCGTGAAGTAAACACTCCACGTGAATTTATACCTAATCCAGATTTGTGGATGAAAGGATGGGAAGAAGAAGAAGAAGAAGAAAATTTGGCAAAATCTCCAGGGAGTGTCGGAAGCAGAAAAAGACAAAAACGAAGAAGAAGAAAATCATCCGAAAATCAAGATAAAAACTCATCCACTAATTCTAGTGCTACACCCAGTTTATGGCAAATACCAGTTTATTTCTTTGACATGAATACACTAGCTCGTTTCTGCTACAATCTATCTCATGCAGCTTCCTATTCTGGTGCTGAAAAACTCATTCAGACACAAAACGAACACATTGTCGAAAAAAAGTTTTGCAATGACTCGAGGAACAAGATACTTATACCTAGATTTCTTAGTCGGTTATATTACTTCGAGAAGGGTAACGAGAATGAGAATATAACCGAGAATACAATCGAGACGTATATTCTCTAAGAATTTATGAGAACTTATGATTTTTCAGATTTTTATGATAAGGGAGATAATTATTGATTAATTAACCGATAAAATGTAATAAACTGTTTTTTCTACTTCTATTACTTCTTAATGAGTTTTACACAAGTTGTAAATGAAAAACTGTCACAAATGTATGCAGAGCATAGGTTATGTTAGTGTCTAACATAACCTATAAAGTAACGTTTATTATGAGATGAATTTTGTGACTTTAGTTAACTAGTAAGCTGTTGTTTTGCATATTTTACATTCCTAAATATGCCTTAGCTAATAAATGACTAAAATTTAACCATGTAAATAATGTAAACAATAACAATTTTTTTAAAAATCAGAAATTCTCTTAAATTCTCATAAATTCTGTCAAATTCTCGGTCATATAACCTGGATTTAAGTTCTCGAGAATTTAAGAACTCTACTTATACCAAACACAAACCAGTAAGACAAAAATATCCAAGACGTCACTACACGGTATCCAATATTGATGATTACTGGGAATGTGATTTGGTAGACCTTCGATCTATCAAGTCGTATAATGACAATTACAGCTATTTGTTGGTAGTAATTGATGTTTTATGTAAATTTGCATCGGTTGAACCTCTGCGAGATAAATCAAGTAATGAAGTTGTTTCTTGCATTCCAGAGAAAACTCTCTAAAAGCAATAATCGAAAACCTGTTTGTTTACACAGTGATAAAGGAAAGGAATGTATTGGAGTTAATTTTCAAAATTTCCTACAATAAAATAACATCAGTTTTCGTACAGTTCGCAATCCAAACGTCAAGGCTACCATTGTTGAACGATTTAATCCTACTTTAAAAGAACGTATGTGGCGCTATTTCACTCACATGCACACAAAACGACACATTGACGTTTTGCAACAATTAGTGTGTGGTTATAACCAGGGTTGTGCAGTGACGCGTCACTCGAAGTTACCCAAATCTGGTTATAACACAGCACAATATTCTAGTATCAAAATATCTCTAGCCGATTTAAGTCCATCTCTCGAAAGCCTAAATACCAGCTTGGTAATTACGTACGCGTTACTCGAGCAAAAGGCGTCTTCCAGAATGGATATACAAGTGGTTGGACAGAAGAAATTTTTAAGATTATTCGAATTGATGAAAAAAAACAACCACCAGTATACATGCTACTTGATTTGAATGGCGAGGAAATTGATGGAATTTTTTACGAGGAGGATTTAAGTCGTGTACAAAAAAATTTGAAAACAAATACTTTTGCTATCGACAAAGTAATCAGTACTCGTGGTAAGCTATCCAGAGAAATTTAATTCTTGGATACTTGTTTCTGAATTGGAAAAATTGAGTTACAAAAAAAAATTGTTTATTCGTCATCATCATGCGAGATCATTTTTATATGGTTTTACCAAGTGATAGTAGTATGCGTTATTTTCCTGATAATACAACAACTCACTTTGTTACACAGTTACCGCAACCTATTCATTTAATAGGAAGATGGGCAGTAGCTCTTACTGAAATTCAAATACCACAAACATTATTGGTATGGTTCCATAAAAACGCGTACTCTCTTACATACAAACTTTCAAACTATACACGGAGAAAAATGGGTAGTCAGGTTGACTATCTGGAGTGTAAAACTGACTATACTAGAGTTTCAACTATAGGACAGCACCCTAGATAGTCAAACCTAATGTCCGCGGAATGTTAAAAAGTGGTTGTTCAGCTTGACCATCCTAGAGTGTAAGTTTTACTATCCTTAGAGTGTAAAACTAGAGAGGTTAGTTACTAAAGTAAAATAAAAAGACTTACTGCCAAGAAGACAGACATAGACGAGAAACGTATCTCTTTAACTTATCTGACGCATACAACCCGAATTCTATAACCTAACTTAACACTACTACATACAACGCAATTCCCTAACGCAGAATATCGCACGATGAGACGCTGAGTATATCGGTCGAAATGGTCCTTATATATCAACCAACCAAATTCTCACCGCTTGTGAAAAACTCTCAGTAACGGATTAAGTGGTGACCCATAAGAGTGACCAAAGGTAACCCAGAAGGTCGGCAATGGACGACGCTCACAAATTGGGCAGGTGTATATAGGCTCACCATTTCAAAAAGGTCATGGTATTGGAAGTTTTCTTGGTGGACTTTTCCGACGTGTTTTACCACTTTTATCAAAAGGTGATGTCATTGAACGAAATACGTCTCTGTAGAAGCCTTTCAGACACGTACAAAAATTTAAAAAGAAAAGCTGAAGCAAAAATTGATAAATTAATGAAAGGTTCAGGTTATAATATAGCTAAACGTAAACGTCTAGCTCAGTTGATTGCTACACGCGTGGCGAATCACACGTGTGGTAAAAGATCTTGGAAAATAAATGAATCCAAAACCAATTCGAGAAAGAAGAAGAAAAGTGTCCGTAAAACATTGAAGATAAAGAAAAAAAACTAAATGAAGCACGAAAAAAAAATTAAGGAGTTTAACCGATATTTTTAGTTGAAAGAAAGAAAAATTATAACTCCAATGGCGTTCTTACATACACACTCGTGTGAGTGTATGAAATTAGAATTGGAACTTTTTACTCTGCCGCCTACTCAAACAACTATTGAACTTGGCACATACTATGTTAAGTATTCATGCAAAAATTGTTAGTACAGACATTGTTACACCGAGTACCGTAAATAATTTCCTCCATTGCACGTTTAATCAAGTAGATATATACTTTAATCAGAAACTAGTATCACTACCAAATAATGCTTATGCATACAGAGCATACATTGAAACACTACTTAATTACAACAACGAAAAAAAAATTCTCATCTTACAAAAGCCTTGTGTTACAATGATACACTTGTACAATGAATTTGTATCATCTGGGAAATTAGTAGATTTACTCGGACATTTGCATTGTGATGCCTTTAATCAAGAGAAATACTTATTGAATGGTGTAGAAGTCAGAGTTCGTCTCGTACGATCAAGAGATTCTTTTTGTCTTTTGGTTCATCCTCTACCCATCGTTTTTATATTTTGGAAGCAAGCCTTCTAGTACGTAGAGCAAAAATTAGTCCTGGAGTATTATTGGCCCATGCAAGAGCACTTTCAAAAGCCACAACAAAATTACATGAGTAGAGGTAAAATCTGTGACCATGCAATCTGGTATTTTAGGTCGCACTATAGATAACATTATATTGGGTCAAATACAAAAACGAATCATCATAGGTTTTGTTGATAATAAAGCTTTTAATGGAGATTTTACAGATAATCCCTTCAACTTTAAGAATTATAAAATCAATTATCAATTATCTCTACGTCGATGGTGTACAGGTTCCATCTAATTTTTCATCCGAAAATCTTTTTGTAGATGTATATCATACACTTTTCTCTGGAACAGGGATACATTTTCTTAAGAGGCTATGCTAGTTTCTCATTTTCAAATAATCGATCATTTTTTTTGCATTTTTTCACAGTTAATTATCCTAAAAATAAGTACCCAAAATTTTACATCGATATCTTTAATAGTTTTTAAATGGGAGCACTTTAAAGCGGTACTGCTCATTAGCGCTAAGATAATTGCGGGCTAGAAAACAAACAAATGAGTGAAAAACCTTCATACAACCATAAAAAAGGCTCCAGATTTTCTCTTCTAGGAAGAGAAAATTTACCGCAAATCAAATCTGCGTTGAAAATTTGAAATGCGTTTTTCTCAAAACTGCATTTTTAAAATCGGGTGACGGTTTAGCTCGAAAACTAATCATCCGAGCAACTTCAAATTTTTACACAGTCTTTATTATATGTTTCTACAGAGGATGGACCTCCAACTTTTTGTTATATAAAAAATTACAACTTTTATAAACAAAAAACGACAGTTTTTTTTAGCAAATATTGAAATTTTTTTTCAAAACTGCGCCATTTTTATAATGTTTAATATTTTCAAAAGCTAGAGGTCCATCCTCTAGAGAAACTCATATAGTTTACTAGAAATGTTTCTTTTTCGAGCATCCTGGCATGGCCGACACCGTCACCCGTATTTCAACTTTTTTTAAAGGACCTTTGCAGTTCCCCTTGTATCTCCGCTTCCAATGAATATTTGTTGACAAAAATTTTACGATAAATACATGAAGACATGTACAATATACTGCAAAAATTTTAGAAAGATTAAACGTGTAGTTCTTTTTTTTTTTAATCTTACAAAATTGCTGTTTTATTAGTTCGAGAAACTAGCATAGCCCCTTAACGAAGGATGTGATCTATCACGTTATGATTATGCAAAAGGATTTTGTTTGTTTGCTTTTGATTTGACACCAGATTTGTCAGCAGATGAAAACGCTCATTGGAATTTAGCAAAGCATGGTATTATACGTGTTATTATTGCACCACCCTGTTCCTTTAACGATCTTCCATCTCCTGTACGCACTCATAATAACTGGCTTACACGACAATTGCATGGAATCAATCTACACTAGAGGAAGATACAAGGCAATTTTTCTCCAGACCATTACCGCTTTAGAAATTATTAATTTAGAAGACAACAAGAACTGTCCTTCATTCTCTCGCTCACCGTTATCGTCTACACAGTGTATTTATCATGGAACACGAACCGGTAGTTTTCAATGTGCTTTAAATAATGCACAGCGTTTAAAAAAGTGGATAAAAAGTCCAGACATTACTAAATGGGGAGAGAATAATCAAACTGACTCTGAAAATAAAGAAAAACAAAGCGAAGAAGAAGAAGAAGAAGAAGAAAATTCAACAAAAATAGTGTCACCGTCTTTCAAAATTTTTAACGTCTGATTATGACCACTGTGGATCTGCTACAGTCTTTGCAGAAAATACAATTGGTATTTTCCCAGCGGATAGAATACCCAAAATTTGGATGAAACCAATAGCTCCAATTGTTAATATTGTTGGCCACACCAAACCCGCAACCCACTAGATCACTATCTACATCAACAACAACGGAAAAGAATTCTACTTTGATAGCTATAGATTACCCCCAATTATCCCACAGCACATCAATAGACTATGAAGTAACTGCGAGCAGTACAGGTGGAATACAAAACAAAGTGATTTTTCTGATGTTTGTTGTCAGTTTTGTGTGTTCTTTTTACATTGTTTTTCTTGCGGTTTCAATATGCAGCAGTTTTGTTCCTTCTTCACCTCAGACCTTATAAAAAATGATGATTTAGTTCGTGAATATTATAATAAATTTATGTGTCTTAGATCACGAAAAAACGAGCAAATAGTGGTATGGATTTCTCTGGTAATATTATCCCAATGGGCAAAAAATTGAAAGACGTCTCTAGAACGTTCTAAAAACGTCCTAAAAATGTCCTATGTCAAGCTAAAAAACGTTCAATGTTCTAAAGACGTTTTTAGGTTGTATTTGGAACATTGGACATTTTTTGGCCTGATATAAGACGTTTTTAGGATGTTTTTAGAACGTCTTTCAATTTTTTGCCCACTGGGATGTTACAAAATAGAATTCAAGAATGTTGTTCAAAAATGACATATTTGTTCAAAAAATGTATTACTTCAATCATTCTTTTTTCACCCCTTAGTTGTTATTAAAAAAAAATATATATACAGTGCCATCGGAAATTATCCATACGATTGGCACAAGAACTATGAAAAATCACCTTTTTCATTGAACTACGATAACTCAGTGAAAAAAAGAGATAGAATATTAAAAAAAAAAAAGTTGGAAAGCTTATGAAATCCTACGTCTAGTGGTGCTAACCAGATTTTTTTCTTGACCTTCTCAAAAGAACACTGGACGTGAGAAGTTTTTAAAAAAAATTCCAGATTTTTTCAAATTCTGTACCTCGACTTCAACTTTTTTTACGACCTAGGAAAATTGTTGCAGAAATTTGAAAATTATATGACTTAGAGCCGAAATCTTTATCTTTAATTTAAGCTAAAGAAACTTAAAAAAAAATTTATTGGTTCTCGAGATACGATTAAAAATGTTGAATCATATTTGAAGGAGGCGAGCAGCAGACCGGTCGAGAGCCGTGATCGTCGATTAAAACTTAACTCAAATACGATTAAACATTTTTAATCGTATCTCGAGAACCATTGAAGATTTTTTAAGTTTCTTCGGCTTAAATTAAAGATAAAGTTTTAAGCTCTATGTCATGTAATTTTCAAATTTCTTCAGTAATTTTCCTAGGTCATGCAAAAAGTTGAAGTCGAGGTACAAAATTTGAGAAAATCTTGAATTTTTTAAAAAAACTTCTCATGTGCAGTGCTCTTTTAAGAAGGTCAAGAAAAAATCTGGTTGACACCACTAGACGTGGAATTTCATAAGCTTTCCAACTGTTTTTTAAAAAATATTTTACCTCTTTTTTCACCGAGTTATCATAGTTCAAAGTCAGCAGTGATTTTTAATAGTGCTTGAGCCAATCGTACGGACAATTTCCGACGGTACTGTATATATCTATACAATTAAGGGGAAATAAAAAACGAAAAAAAAAATTTTGTTTTTCTTCCTCATAGGGAAGCTTTGTTTTCGATACATTTTTAAATATTTTTAAAATCGTTTAATTAATCTTTCCTCACGTGATAAATATCTAGTACAACATTCTAATCAATTATCCGGATGTATGTATGTGTGCATGGATGTCTCCATTTTTTGTCTCCCTATTAACTTAAAGACAGTTGCTGATAAATTGATTAAATTTGTAGGGTATATTGGAACCACCAATATCTCAAAATGTTTTTCAAAATATTGAATTTAAAAATTTTTATGTAGACTTTGAATTTTTGTAAAATTGATTTTTCGTCTATAAATTCTCAAATAATGAAAATTTAAAGCTTATGTATGATTAACGAATTTGATTGAATTTCAAGAAAATTATGATTATTTTTAATTTTGAAAATCGTTAACGCTTCCTCTATGACGAAGCAATTTTATTTGCAACATTATCATAATGAGGAAGCAAAGTGCTAAAAAATGAGCACAAAAAAATATAAATGTAGTTAAATGGAACACCCGAGATCGAGATCGTATCAAAGAACTTTTTTGAAAAATTGATTTTCTAAAAAGTACAAATTCTTATAATAAATATATGTAGAATTGTTGGATTGATCGTTATTTTGGTTACAAATATCTAGAACAGATCGAAAAACGCAAAACAACGTAAGCATCTCGAACGCGCCAAACGTGCATATGACACACGTTTGAAGCAAATGACCTTGAAAATTGAATTCAAGGTCAAAATTGATGGTATAGTTAAATGGCCCTCTCGATCCTGGTAAACTTTTGTCTAAACCATTTTTTCGTAAATAAAGTATTTTAGAAGATACTTATAGATTAAAATGGATCACACTGCATTTTAGATCAAAAACTAAACGCATTTTTTTAGAAAAAACGTTTTTCGACCTGACATGCATGATTCAGAAGAAATTATTTGACCGATCGGGCAGAAAATTGGATATATCATTCTACACATATGTCGTTATGACATGAACCAAAATCATAAATACTGATTAAAATTTCACCCTTTTTTTAACAATTTACGGTTAAGAAAAGGAAAAAATTTTCAAATTGGCCATTTTGTATTTATTTTTTTTCGGATTTCAATTATTTGGGTTCAAGCGTTAGCGACATATGTGTAGAATAACATATCCAAATTTCAGCCTGATCGGCCCAATTGTTTTTTCTGAATCATGCATGCCAATTTTTAAAATGGGTAACTTCCGGCAATCATACCAGCCAGATTTATTATTAAAAAAAAAATTTTTTGTAATAGTGTTTTATATCTATAATCATGTGTGAAAAGTTAGGATCTGTAATATAAATTTTAATTTGATACACAAAATTCTTAAAAAGAAAAGGTGAAAACTTTGGTACTAACTTTGGTATATATATATATATATATATATATATATATATACCAGGTGTATAAGCTTAAATCCGCTGTTTGCTCAGAGATAGCGGTAGTGAACATATTTAGCTACAATAGAAACGTCATGCGTTTTTTTTTGTGTGAGTTCGACATCTGTCTACATAAATCAATGCACATAGTCAGTTTTTTTATACAACATAAATTTTTCCTTGAGTAATCATGTCTAGTTTTGTGCCAGAAAAGGAGCATTTGCGGGAAGCTCTACTTTTTTGCTTCAATTTGAAGAAATCGGCTGCCGAATCACATCGAATACTTTGAATAAAGTTTATTTTATTTTCTACAAAAAAAAAACTTTCTTTTGCCTAAAAAACAGCGGATTTAAGCTTATATACAATATGTTCATATTAGGGTGGCGCTTATTTACCAAATGCATTGAATATCGGCTCCTGTCCCGGGAATCGTTTATTCATGGAGAATAGACATAAGGAGACCAAAGTAATGTAACTCAAAATAAGAAAATTTTTCGGGAAGTACACGCGTCTTAACTTCCCGTTCGTGGCGCTAGTATGAACACATATACAAAAATGGCTGCCGATTGGAAAATGACAATATGTAAACAATATCAAATAATATAACCACAAATTTTGTGTCTTGTGCAATTAAATTATATTATGTAGATTCTGTTAAATAGATCGCATTTATGAAGTGAAAGTGCAATATCGAAATAGTAAGTATAATACTCTTATTGCAAAGTCGTGTATTCTAAATGATAAACAAGATTCGTAAAATGATTATTTATTTGAAATGAAAATCAAAAGTTTCGTACGACTTTCAAGAAATTTTTTACCAAATTTACAATTGCAAAGAAATTAATTATTTGCCTTTAAATTAATTATCATTTAATACATTGCCCAAAACTTTTTATGAATAATATTGAATAATGAATTATTGATTTGAACAAATTTGTGGTTATATTATTGTCATTTTCTAATCGGCGGCCATTTTTTTACATGTGTTCATACAGGACTTTGGTCTCCTTATGTCTATAATCCATGCGTTTATTTGTACCATAAAACCATGAAAGCAGCTGCGAAACCGGATTTAAAAAGCGTTTAACACGTTTCACTTTGCAAAAATTGAGATCGTTTACGTGGATGATAACAGTGTGCCCAGTAGTGGTTTAGAGGTGAAAAAATTTTTTTGACATCAATTCATAAAAACGTAATTTTTTTGGTTTTTTCGAGTTTATTGATGGATCATCAATATTTAAGCCGCAAGTAAGCTTTTCTGCGAGAAAGTAGAATTCATAAGCTTTAATTTGCTTTGTTTTTGAAGTTTCTAAGTGCACTGGTTACCGAGATATCACTGTTCAAAATTGGTAGCCAAGGCGAAGCATGAAATCTGTGAATCGAAAAAATTACAGCGCTGCACAGTTTTTTTATATTTTTAATACTCTGAAAATTTTTCTCATTGGAACTCAAGTTTGAATTGGCGGAAGAAAAAAATTTTTTGACATTTCAAATTATTTGTTATAAACAAATATTAGCAAAAAATAAGCAATATGATGGATTATGATGTTTTTTAAGTAATACTTATGCATCGAAATCGCTCGCTTAGAACAACGAGGAAAAATGTTAACTTGAAAATGTGGTATCCGATATTGTTTGTTAAATTTATAAATAATTAATATAAAAAATGCATGATTTAAACCGTTTTTGGCAGAAAATAATCAAATTTTCATTTTATTGTCTTTGAATCTCATTGCCGCGAGATTGTAAGTTATGTTAAATTCCTAACGGTAACAACTTAACGAAACCGACGACCGTTTGATTAGGTTGACTCGCCGAATCCAGAGACCGCGCTAGGTGAATCAATTGCAGGCTAATCTTCATGCTTATGCGATTCGGATTGGACGTCAGTGTGAGTGTGTGTCTGACTCCGAGCCCCCCATGGCTTAGAGATAATATGATTTAAACGAAATCACGACTGTAATGAAGGTCCGATTACATGTCGGTGGATCGGCAATATAGTAGAGGACCTCGCATTCAATTTAAATGGAGAAACCGATGAGAGAAAAATAAAAGAATATAAAGTAATCAAATATGAATGTCCAATGATTGGAGCCAAATGTTAACATGAAAAAATAGAATCGGTTATCGATACTGGATCAGGGGTGGATTGCATTTCCGAAAAGTTAGTCCGAAAATTAGATAAAAAAGAAGTTTCAATTTTACCAGTACCTAATGTAATATTATACAGCGCGTTTGGCGGAACAACACATCGCGCGGCAGATTACAGTTAATTGCAGAATATCTCTAGCAGGAATCAATATTTAGTTTCTTCCAACATGGAAGTCAAAATGTCCGCCGTTTTTGACAGGAAATAAAACACGCTATTTTGGGACTATAAAAGTGAGTTTTCGAAGAACTGATCATCAAGCCCCCTCGATTCATTTCTTCTCTCTATTTGTTGCTATCAAAAACATAGAAATTTTCCCACTTTTGCCTTTGAGAAGGTATTTGAAAATCCTGATGATAGACTGGTGTCTTTCTTGGTAGACAGATTTTAACAGTTTGTTGACAGTTTTTACTTTCAGATTCCATCGCCCTTAAAGAACAAATTTTATTAAAATAAAAAATTGTTAATCAAGATATAAAATCAGTTTTATTAGTTGTTCCAAAATTAAATTTTGATCTTACACGGACAAAACGCTACAGTAACCATTACTCTACGATACACTACTCAGTCGTAGTCGGAAAAAAAGGTGAATACAACATTGAGTAGTGTATTGGCGCGACTCATTCGTTTCTCCACAGTAACCGATACTAGGGAAAAACGAATGGTTACTGTGGAGCAGTGATCACAGAACATGGGATTTTTCGGCCCCCACTCTACGACCCATGAGCTCATGCTATTTTCTCTATCAATAGGTTCGTGACTGTTGCTAGAGAGAGAAAGCATGAGCTCGTGGCTGGTGGAAATCTTGCCCCGCCCGTTCGGAGGCGTGAACTGACAGTGATAGAAACTGAAAGATAGGAATATGTGACGGGCGACAATACTGCCCGTTACATGATCAGTAGACATATATCAAGGTAGTGTGCAGATCGTAAATAAGCAACAGTACAACCTCCATAAGAGAGCCACTACGGGCGGTTAGGGGTAAGAATTCCGAGAAATAGGGGGCCCCCACTCCTGGGCTTCGAGCTCGGAAATGTCGCGTATGTGTAAAATGTGTGTTTGGGTACGTAACCTTTATAGGAGAACTCGCGGCCGGCGGCGATGAAAAAGCCCAATAAGCAGCATCCTTTTGATTACATATAAAGTGGATTACATATAAAATGGATTTACATATAAAATTGGGAACCTGGGAAAACACATTCACTCGATTTATTATTCACATTTGTTACATTTCTTTTGTTTCATATTAACCCTGAGCCATGGGGCTCAGAGTTACAGTCACACACACACACACTCACACTACATTGAAGTCCTATCCACATCGTAAAGGCCCGAAGAGGATCCTGATCAAGATGCATGGATGTGATTCCCGTGCACGCGAACGACCAGGAGGATGACAACTCACACAGCGCCATCTCGGGGCCTAGAGCAGAATCATCGGTGGGACCGACCGTCGACGAATTATTACCATTTACGTTATATTATTTCAGTTTCACAGTAACTTTGTGGCGCTGCCTGTTTCCGCGCACGCCACGAGACAGGAAGAGAGAAGTTGACTCGTTCACTCTGTGCTCGTAGTCGTTCGTTGTAAGACCTTTTGATTTTTGTGCTAAGTTCTCACATTCGTCAGTGATTGTATTTGTTTCTGAGATTACCCTGGGTGTGGTGAGGAAGCCACCCTGTTGAGATTGACTATTTGGATTCGGCCGAACTTGACTAGGGAACAAGTTCGTGGAAGGCGTGTGCTTTGTCACGCCCTCGTAAGCACAGGTAACGACTTCTTTTCTCTCTCTTCCTTGTGATTATTTCAGTTAATAAATCGTGTCTCTTTTTGAGCATCGCTGTACACTGACGAGCAGTGGTTCGTCAATCTCTTTATTACTTTGCTCCAATCGCTATAATTGAATATTTCAGTGACGTAATAATTACTTCTTTTATTTAATAAATTTAATTTGTTAGTTCTTTGTAAATGCAGTGGTTCTCAGTGAATATTCCCTTTCCCCGCCCTCTCCGCGGTACTGTGTTAGCCTAGGGTTTATATAACGTAGATTCAATTCGTTTTAATATTACTTTTGCTTGTTTTGAGAAAAACAAGTTGGCGCTCAAATGGCATATTCAAATTAAAAATCGTTTAAGTTAATAATTTCAAGATTTCACAATTATATTCTAAAATAAAGGTTATAATATATAAATATACAAATTATTGTATGCAAATTAGAAAAATAATTTTAATAAAAGCAGTTTCATTGAGAAAAAACTGAAATTATGCTGCGCTTGGCCGAGCTCATTAAGGCCATTGGCTCTCTAATGGAGGTTCCTAATATGGAGGTTGTACTGTACTAGTGTTTCCTGTGCGAACTAGAGCTTACTGTCGATGTCGTGGTGCTTCTCTTCTCGACTCCTCACCTCCCCTCATCAATGTTTGGGACCAACCCAACTTTCTCGGAAGAACAGAAATCTAGTGGACTCAAATCCAAGTTTCAGTGTATTTTGAAGTATGATTGAATTATTTCGGAATAGTACGCTGAATATTTTGAATTTTTTAACTATGAGCAGCAACGCCGATTGAGCTCAAACTTTCACATAATTCAAGGTATTTTCAGGCAAAAACTGTGACTGTGCCTCAAGAATTTCCAATTAAAACAAAATTTTGAAAATTTCGAAAATTTGTTTTTGACCTTTTCTTTTTGACTAAAATGTACCATAATTTTTCCAAAACATGCCTCTACTAGTGCACATAACATATTTTTTCCCCATTGAAATCGGTCCAGCCGTTTCCGAGAAACCGGGAATTTTCAATTTTTCTACTCACCCCATAACTCCCATAGAAATGATTTCACAGGTATAATCTTCCGAGGAATTGAACGTCATATTAATACCAACTCATGGTGAAAATGTCGCAGAGATTCGGCCGGGGGCAGCTAATACATGCTTATCCTGCTATGCCCTTTGGATATGTTATTCTACACATATGTCGTAATGGTATGAATCAAAATCGTAATTATTGATTAATATTTAACCCTTTTTTAAAAACAATTTACGGTTAGAAAAAGGTGAAAAATTTTCAAGTCGGCCATTTTGTATTTAATTTTTTTTCGGATTTGAATTATTTTGGTTCACGCAATAGCGACATATGTGTAGAATAACATATCCAAATTTAAGCCCGATCGGTCCAATAGTTTTTTCTGAATCATGCACGCCAGTTTTTAAAATGGGTAACTTCTGGCAGCCATACCAGCCAGATTTATTATTAAAAAAAAATTTTTATAATAGTGTTTTATATCTATAATCATGTGTGAAAAGTTAGGATCTGCAATATAAATTTGAATTTGATAAACAGAATTCTTAAAAAAAAAAAGGTGAAAATGTTGGTACTAACCCCTTAATGCTACTTAAACTGTTGCTTTTTTAGAGAAATGATCTTATCAGCTGTGGTTCGGCAATCCTTCTTCCCTCTATGTGACATGAAGAACCTATTAAGGGCGTTGGATAATCGGGACTTGTAACTTTTTTCGGGTGCTCCCCATTTTCATTACGGCAATGTCCTCTGAAATGCATGAGAAAAGATATGGGGAGTTTGAAAGACACAACTTGAATGCCGACCGAAATTTTCTAGTACAAACAATTACTGCTATCGCCTCGTGAGCGCGCTACTAAATCGAATTCCCCTGCCGTCCTACCTCATCACATGACGCCTTTCATCGGCTAGTTGACGAAAATTTTATAAGTATATTCCTCTCTTTTTCCGCATTGGATCGTGAAATTCGCGTTGTAATAATAAAGTTTGTTTTCGTCAAAAATTTTTTACATCGCGTTTTTTTAATTTACAGTCTGTGTTGTGTCTATAAAAAACATTCAAGTTGTGTCTTTCAAACTCCCCATATCTTTTCTCATGTGTTTCAAAGGACAGGGCTGTAATGAAAATGGGGGGGCACCCGAAAAAAGTTACAAGTCCCGATTATCCAAAGGCCTTAATTTTACTTTTTTTCATCCGAAAACCCTATTCTGATACCAATCGACACTTAGTTTGTTTCTGTTGGTATAATAATTTGAATTATATATGTTCTTGGGGCCTTCGCACTACAGATGTATATGTTCAGTATTTGTTGTTCAGTTCACTTTACACACTTTTGTCATGTCGTAGTACTTCCTTGAATACACGTTTATATTTTGAACCATCTTTTTACGCTTGTCTTTAATCGTTTGCCATCAGTTTCCACAGAAATCAGAAATCTCGTGTCTTAGGTAAAGCGTGAAGACAGCTTAAAAGATAAAAAAAACCTTACTATAAAAGCTCATTGTACTATAAAGCCCACTTTTTAATATTTTAATATCCAATATTTAATTAAGTATTTATTTTTATAAGACAATTACATTGTGAAACAATAGAATGTGATAGTCCGCAGAAATAGTAATATTTTTACAATAATTATTATATAAAAATCTAAGATTACGCCTTTCATATAATTTAAAAAAAGTAAATATAATAATTAATGTTTTATTACACGCAAAAAAAGTTCATTAAATGTTATAGAACTAGTCCTATAATAGAGAATCAGAGCGAATCTTGAACAGATTTCATAAATTTTGTATAACTCTCAGTATTTAATGTAGAATAAGATCTGGAATAACTATACAAAAGGTCTGTACACTTTAGATTGAAGTCCGATTTAAAAAAGTTCTATAAAATATATAGAGAAGTTCATGAAAAAATGTTGAAAAGTCTCAAAAAAATTCGATTTGAGATATTAAGTACCTGTGAACTATTTTAATTTAAGATTAATAGAACTCAGTTCTAGAAATTGAGCTACACACTCGTTCTGTGCACAGGAAGGACATTCTTCGCTGGTCGATAGTTTATAAATAGTATAGTAAACTGTGTGTGTAATAGTAAATAATTGTGTATTTTAACATATGAAAAGATATTAGTGTAATAATAATAGTAATAATAATAATAATACAAAACATTAATTTTTTTTTTTGGTGCAAAATCGATTATCGTTTTCTAGAACTGTTCTCTAAAATTTCGAAACTTCAATGACTGTATATTAGCTGGAGTTTTAGATTTTTTAGAACTTATTATCTGCTCGTTCTGTAAAGTTTAATGAACTTTTTTTTCCATTTAGGTGGATGAACTTGAAAAGAATTCAACAGTTTTTTATTTGTCATCAGAAGTGAAAATCAAACTTGCGAAAAGTAGCTGATAAACAGAATTATAGTAATACTAAAATAGAAATTAATTTCAAATATTTCAATTAAATTAAATAATTACTATTTGTTTACTAATTGCTTGATATAAAAACTTATTTTATACCAAATATCGTATATCACGACCAGTTGAATGTTCGATTCAAATGAATTTTGCGACGTTTCTAGAGAAATTTTTATTAGTCATTCAAAAGAAGCTGACAAAATAGTATTCAAACTTACGAATGTTTCGAATGTATAGTAGTTACTTTTGTTACAATATCTCGATAATTTACATGAAATGAATGTTTTCGTTTCGCATAGCTTTAGGTCCAATTAGCGCACATCGACCAAACTCAAAGAGTGATGGATCGGTGTAAATGGGCTCGCTGGGATCAACATTGCTCCGTTGTATCGTACTGGAAACCATGTCAATAATACCCGTTTGAATTTGTGGTGATGTCACGCCTTGTGACATTATACTATTCAGTGTTCTGAAAAAAGTACCTTTTTTGTAAATTACATTATTTATACCTGTATAATATTTAATCACGTTTCCCAAGCAAGCATTTTCCACGACTTTATCATAAACAACAATTCAAAATTCGTCAATTCTATGGCTACGTCTACAAAAAAATTTTCGCAGCTATTTCAAATTCAGGAAGTTGGCAACGATAATAGCCAACAAATTAAAGAAAAAAAACACCTATCCCAAAAAATATTTAAATAAGATATTTTTGCTTCCACATAGAGGAAGCTTTGTAGTTATTAAAATTATTCAATATTTTTTAAAATGGTTTCAAATACAACGTTCTAATCACTTGTCCAAATATATGTAACATGTATGTATGTATGAATGTATGAATTCATATATATGTGACGTTCTTTTACGAACCGTACAGATTTGGACAAAAAATGACCAACCCATTTTTGATTCAGCTAAAATTTTTTTACGGGTTCTTCATGGAAAAAGGAAGATACGTATTCAAGGATTTTTTTTTAAATAGAGAGGATTAAAAATTTGAGAATTTGGTGATTTTTGGCTTGAAGATTATATTTATTAAGAATTCATAACTCCGGTTCTATTTGAGCTAAAGACTTAATTTTTTTAATTTTAAAGGAATAAGAACGAGCTTTAATAAAAAAAATACTTAAAAGAAAAAATATTAACAAATTCAAATTGTTATAAACAATTGAAATTTCTAAATCGATTTTTAACAATTGCCCCACCCATGAATGAAGTTTTTAGTATTTTTATCGTATTCTACCTCATATTTCCTTTCGAAAACGATTTTTTTTATCGATGGATAATAATTAGTACTGTCCGAAAAAACGTAATTTATTTAGTGCGGGACGTTACACCGAAGCGCGGGTCGCATTGCCCCAAATTATTTTTGGTAGAAAAAATTTGAAAAAAATTTTTTTAGCATCTACCAACAATAATAAGTCGAGTTAACCCTAAACAGACCAACCCCATTCTTCCTAGTTGCTCCCGTAACACTCTCAACTCTAAAAATGCCATCACTTGCTAATAGATTTGTTGAAAAAATTCGCCGCGTTTAAACTTGTATTTGCTTAATAAAGTACTTTGCCGTGCAATGTGAACCACGCACTGATGTGATCCGCGCTAGATAAATTCAATATTTACGGAAAGTACTAATTATTATTCCTCGATAAAAAAAATCGTTTTCGAAAGGGAATATAACGTAGAATACGATAAAAATACTAAAAACTTCATTCATGGGTGGGGTAATTGTTCAAAATCGATTTAGAAATTTCGATTGTTTATAACAATTTGAATTTGTTAATATTTTTTCTCAAATAGAACCGGAGCTATGAATTCTTAAAAAATAGTCTTCAAGCCAAAAATCATCAAATTCTCAAATTTTCAATCCTTTCTATTAAAAAAAAAATCCTCGAATACGTATCTTTCGTTTTCCATAAAAAACCCGTAAAATGGGTCGGTCAATTCTCTGTTCGATTTGTAAAAGAACATCCCATGTGTGGATGGTTGGATTTTTTTTGTCACCACTTTAACTTAAGACTGTTAAATTGTACTTTAGATGGCTAATATGCAAATATACATTGTTTGATAGGCCCTTGCATAAATTGATGTTTGTAGAATTTATTTACACAACAAATATTTCAAAACGTGTCCAAGGATTTTTCAAAACATTGACTTTTAAAATTTATATATATATCTACATTTATAATTTTTGTAAAATTGATTTTTCTAATAAAGGTTGCCGTTCCATGGATTGCAGAAAATGCAAAACAGAATACAGAATTTTGAAAGTAATTAGATCGCTAATAAGATTTATTTTGTGAACGGGACTTAAGTTCACAGACCAACATTTTGTTTCCGCGTAAATTTTAAAAAGTTGAAATTGAGGCTGATGCAGGAGGGTCAAGAAATCTGTAATAAGGCCACATGAAGGACTTTTTAAAAGTTTTTTCAAATCCTGAAGGGAAAGCAGGCTCAAACTTAGGGGACTTGCTTTTTAGATTTTTGATTAGAGGAAAATATCGGCATAATTCAATAATTTTACCTGGTGTATTCACCGACGCCGGCCATTTTGTCCATTGCTGTCAAGGTGTGTGTGAGACACATCGATAAATACACAAGATAAAATTATTGAATTACGCCGATATTTTTCTCTAATCAAAAATCGAAAAAGCAAGTCCCCTAAGTTTGAGCCTGCTTTCCCTTCAGGATTTGAAAAAAACTTTTGAATAGTCCTTCATGTGGCCTTAAAAAGTGGACAAAATTTTCCCTGCAAATTAGAGTGTACTCTCAAATTTCACCATTTTTTCGACCTTCCTGCATCGTCTTTAAGGGCATGTGTTGCTTACCATATGAGTAAGTTGTTAAACCCGGGTTTTTTTCTACAATTTTTACATTTTCAAAAAAATTGTAGAAAAAACCCCGGGTTTAAAAACTTACTCATATTGTTAGTAACACATGCCCTTAATTAATTATTTAAGGTTTAATTCGTTTATAATACAGTACATGGTACAGTGGTACACACTCACAAATTAATATTACAAAATAGTGATACATATATCTCCATATAAGTATATAATAATATTGGTTAATTAATCATTATAAATAATAAAGGTTTGTGGTTTGAGTTTAGGAAATATATCTGTTTCCAATATTCCTTTTTGCGTTTTGCAAAGCGCAAAATTCGTGCTACTAATATCACATGTGTACAGAAAACGCTCGAGACATCATGAGCAGAATGACAAGAATCAATAACTATAAGCTGTCAAGTTGTATCAACTTTTGTGCTCATTCAATGAGCACTTTGTTTTCTGCAAGCAAATATGATTTTCTTCCTCATAGAGAAAGCATTAAGTATTCTTTATATCAGCATTAAATTTTGCTTACTTCAGAATTTATATTCAAAAAATTCATTTTCGAAAATTACAAGAAAGCATAATTTCTTATTTTCCAATGAAATACATTAATCTTATAGGTCAATCGATTCGTTTCGATGAAAGGAGTCTATTTTTCTTATATCCATCAGCTTTAAATTTTAATTATTTGAGAATTTATAATGGAAAAATGAATTTTTCGAAAATTATAAAAGTACAAGAAACTTGTAAAATTAAATATGTTGTCAGTTTCTACTTTCAAATTTCATCGCCCTTAAATCTTCAGTCTCTTAAAATTTGTAATTGATCTTAAAAATAAAAAGTTATTTTAAATAGTTAAGTTATCTTAAAAATAAAAGTTATTTGGATCTTTATCTGTTATCTATACTCTTATTTTAAGTTCTAACAAGTCATAAGACCAAAAAATTCGTAAAAAAATATGTAAATTTACTTATCATTAAGCGATAGACTCTTGATATCTTTTATTCAATAAGTACTTACGCCGAACGAGCTGCTTTTTGGAGACCAGATCTTAAAAAAGAAAAATTGACGGATCCCGTGCTATAAGAATCATCGTTATTACGATTGTGGTTATTAAACCGGTCGATGTTTCGATGTTTTATCATCATAGAGTAATCATATCTCCTGAAATAAAAAAAAGCGTATATAAAAATAGATGAAGAGAGTCTAACACTTAAAAAATGGTCAAATTTTTGTAGAGTTTATATAAATATACTTACCGATAGGCTAGTATTGATAAAATAACTACAGAAACTAAGAACACTACAAGAACTATAACTGCGGTGATGAGACCATAATATTCATTTGATGTAACACATATTTTTTCCCACGTTACAATTTGTTTTTCGATTACACTATTTTCTTCTTCTACGTCCATATCCATACGTGAAGCAAACACCTGAAAATTTAAGTTTTCAAAGCTTCAAAAATGAATCTATTTAGATAATTTAAAAACAATTTTCTAATAATAATTTTAGAATTGGTTGTTCATGTGATAAAATAAATTATTTTCTACCTCTATCATTTCTCTCACATATTCTTCTTCACCTTCTTCCACGAGTGAGTCAGTTTTATTTCTATTACTAACATCATCTAATACTACTGATGGAACAGTAACATTCTCCCCGGTCTCGTTTTTGTTTGAAACCAATTCATATTCCAAATCTCGTTTCTTCCTTCCAAAAGAAGGTTCACTCCTTCCAGTTCCGCCACTCGATGAACAATAAGCAGGTTGACAACCATTCGGACAAGTACGCACAGTCGCTTCAAAGACCAAAAAATTGGACTCGGGAATTTTGAAAGCATTAAAACGAGCTTCCAAACTATCAGTATCTCTAAGACGATCCAAGCCAGGAAAGACATAATTGTCGACAGGACACCTGTATGATAAAACGTTAATAACGCATTTGTAAATATTTCTCTCTATATAATGGAAATTAATTCAAGTGAATTTTAAAAACTTCAATAGACTTTAATTACATTAAGTTCCATAAAGAGCGACATCACAATTCCTGGAAAAAGAAGTATTATTTTAAAGAAAAAAAAAACACATTTTTAATGTACCCCCAAAGGATCAAAATATATTTACTTATTCGATTGTTTAATCGCAATCATTCTTAAATAAAAAGCGTCTCTGTATTTGGCAATTCCTAAACTTTTTTTTAATTCGTCAATCGTGAATTTCGAGTAAATATTTAGACTTAAAAGTATCATCAATTTGTTTGAAAAAATTTAAACATTACGAAATTATAAACTGTTAAAGAAGACGAAGAAATTTTGAAATGTTGACAGTTTATTTTTTCTTATACAGCTTTTAATTTGTCACATGCCATTCTATTACATTTGATAAGATCGTGTCTAATCAACATTTTTAAAAATTTTGAGGTATCATTTTGAAATTAATATTCTATAAATTTATGTACAATTTATTTAAGGATTTTAAACCTATTTCTTAGTAAGCAACAGTACATAAAAAATCAAATTCATAGTTAGCACGCTTATATATAATCAGACTTTATTGAACAATGATGATTGCGTTTATCAACCAAAATATGTAAATGCATTTTCGTCTATTATGTCTATTATGTCAATACGTTAAAACTGTGTTTTTATTTCTTTCAAATAATACTTATTTTTTCATAAATAGTGACGATTTTCTTGTGGAACTTACTGTAATATAATTAAGGTTGAATGATGTTAAATATTGTTGGTCTAGCTTTCAATTTTTATTTTTGTTCATATTTTAAATATTGAATTTTCTTATACATATGGGGTTTTGTCAAGTGTCCCCACATAAAATTTTGTTGTCGCCTATATTATTCAAACTCCGCCATATTGTAGTGCTAGTGGACTTCTTTAAGGGCGTTGGATAATGGGAACTTAGAAAATTTTTTGGGTGCCCCCAATAATAAAGACGGCCCAGCCTCCGTATTTAATTTAAAGAGTAGATTTCGGGATAAATAAAATAAACTCACCAAATATTTCAGGTCTCAGGAAATCCTAGAGTGCATCTTATAAAAATGCATCGCGTTTTTCTTCAGAAAATGAATATTTTGACTACAAATATTAATTTTCTGAAACGGAGAAATGCATGCCGAACAGACAAATCGCGGGAAGAGATGACGATTTTCGAAGTCACTCCACTTTTCACTATTTTATAGACACAACATCGTCACTAAATAAAAAAAACGTTCTGCATAGAGTCCTTCCACAATATAAACTTTCAAACTCTGAAAGAAACTTTGCAGAACTTTGCGACATAAAAATTTGTCGCGTCAGGAACTTTTTTGATATCACTTGACATGTCAGAAATATAACAAAGATGGAGGCTAACCAATCAGCCATCTGAAATTCATCATTTTAGTTCCGAAAATGCCCGTTTGCACTGTTTGAGCGTAAGTGATGCACTTACAGATGCTTGGCCTCCATCTTTGTCATATTTCTGACATGTCAAGCGATATCAAAAAAGTTCCTGAAGCGCCAAATTTTTATGTCACAAAGTTCCGCAAAGTTTCTTTCAGAGTTTGAAAGTTTATATTGTGGAAGGACTCTGTGCAAAACGTTTTTTTACATTCTCATCAGAGAAGGTATTAGATTTGTGTAAAGTTTTAACCCCCCCAGTTTTTGTCAAATATCCACGTTTTGGGACTCCCTGAAACCAGAAAAACATGTTTTTATGAATGTGTCTGTCTGTCTGTGTGTCTGTAGATTTTTAGTTTGTGAGCACGATAACTTTCGAAAGAATTGACCGATTGGATTTTCCTTTGATATACTCTTTTAGTATTCTAAAATGAAGGTCAAGTTCGTTAGCCAGGCATTTTGGATAAAAATTCAAAAAGTTGGAGCATTTTGAAAAATGTTGAAATCACTTTTTTTTCAATTTTAAAATTCTAATCACGGATGCTCATAGTACTCAAAAATACGAACAATTTTTCTTAATGACTTTTTTGGATAAAAAAAAATTGAAAGACATAACATTTTGAAAATAAAAAAAAAATAAAAGAAAACTTAAATTAAAAGCCAAGCAACGTACGATATGAAAAAAAGCCTAAAGATGAAAAATGTTTCTTTTTGAACACCCTCTAGGATAGGCATAACAACTTTTTGAATTTCCTTAAAAAATCGAAAATTCAAATTTTGAGCTAAATAAAATGAGATACATAGAAAATAATAAGAAACATAATTATTGGCCTTAAAAAGATTTACAAGTTCTCCTTTGGTCATTTTTCAATAGGATGAGTAGTTTTTGTTTTAATTATGAAAAATATTGTTAAACAGAGTTGAGCGCGAAGCGCGCGTGCCCTAATGAGGATGTGCTCCTTAAGGTCGATAGAACCTTAAGTAAATTAATTTTCGTTTGATTTCCATTCCATTTTGTAGTAATTTAAATAAAAATAGGTGCAAGCGTTGCGAAGTGCGCAACACGGAGCGCGACGTGTGCATGAGAATGTGCCTGCGTAAGCGGGCAGATTTTTTATTTAGTGATAGTGTTGTGTTTATAAAATAGTGAAAAGTGGAGTGACTGAAAATCGTCATCTCTTCCCGCGATTTGTCTGCTCGGCATGCATTTCTGCGTTTCAGAAAATTAATATTTGTAGTCAAAATATTCATTTTCTGAAGAAAAACGCGATACTTTTTTTTATTCGATATGCACTTTAGGATTTCGTCAGACTCGAAATATTTGGTGAGTTTATTTTCTTTATCCCGAAATCTACTGTTTAAATTAAATACGGAGGCAGAGCCGTCTTTATTATTATGGGCACCTATTAAACTTTGTTGTAATAAGTGGCGACAAAAAAATTTTAGACGCGGACCCTTGACAAATTTTACTGCATATTGGGAAAAAATTCTCTTCAGCCACGCTAGGAATCGAACCCAGTTCTTTAGATTGCCTGTTTGGTGCTCTACCATATAACGTCGCTAACCTGTGGGTGGGGGCGATCTGCCCCGAGTGCCAAGCACCAGGGGGGTAACAAAATTTACTTGCTGCACTTTTACTTTTTTTTGCTTATAATTTTTTAATTTATTTGCTGTACTTTTTTTTGTGAAGTAAGGTCCAAAGCGCGATGGTGAATGAAATCTTTACCCATATTTATTGTTTTATTTATTTTTTTTTTTTGGGGGGGGAGTAATGAATAGAACAGCGCCCCGGGTGCGAATCCATCCTAAGCCGCCACTGTGTCTGCTGGAACGTTCTTGTTGTGTTTATAAAAATTAAAAATATAATTATTAAACGTACTTTCGACCGGCTATAAACAAAAATAGTATGGGCAGGAGCTTGAAAGCCCTGAACTACGCGACATGATATATGATACATCATAGCACGCAGTGAAGGAATTTCAAACTTCCTGCCGTTTAAGTGCATTATACTATTTTAAAATAAATAATTCAAGAGCATTAAAAATATATATGAAAGCATTATATAAAACTGATGGGAACTTAAAAATTTGGATTTTATAGCAAAATTGACACGAAAATCTGTAGTTTCAAAATATGTTATTAAACCGAAACCAAACAACCAAATAAATTAAGTTACACATTTTCATTTAGGATCCATTGATTTAAAAAACTTTATTTCCTTACCCGTATCTATCTATTAGCTGAACGCTTCTACCGGAATATGGGTCTCTTGCAACAACGTTCGTAGCAAAGATGTCAGCAGGATAAATGGATCTAGTGTAAAAATTAAAAGAAATATTTTTTGTAATAATAAGCATATTGTTATGAAATAAATGAGTAATTTCCACTTACTAATGCTTAAAATGAAAATAGTATAGAGCCCAAGAGAAAATGTAAATTTCTAGAGAATTTTGCATAGATTTTTTGTCAACGTTCGATATGACAGAATTAAAGAAGATTGCGAAATTTATAATATTTGCGAATTTATTTGACAACTACAGAAAATGCGTTTTAATTAAAGACTTTCATTGTTCTATAACCAGTAAAGCTAGCACAGTATTTAGAATATTGTACTTGTGAATATAATTTATAGAAAAAATTCCCCCGTAATTTTGATTTGAATGATTGTACTTTAAACCATAATGTAACATTATACTTTATAATAAATCTTCAAGTTTAAAAATTTGCAGGTTTTAAAATTGTACGTTTATACGATTCAAAATTGGATCATTAAGAATTTTAAAGAATGTCAAATAAAGGGTCGCAGTATAAAAAGAGTTAAGAACCATTTTCGCCTTTTCATGGGAGAGCCTAAAAACGTATTTTAAAATTAACTGAACCATTTAGAGAAAATGGAGGAAGTACTTTCAAGATATTTTTATGCACTATTGAGAATAATAAATTTTTCTTTGAAAAACGTAATAGTTTCGAAAAAGAATAATGAGAAATTTGATGCTTTAAGATATCGAGAATAATTTTAAATAACAATGTATAATACAATAATGAATGTTGAAGGTGTTTGAAGTTTTTTATTTCCAAATAATATGTCCAAAATATTATTTAAACATATGTAAGTATGCAATACTTCTGTGAAAATTATCGGGATACAAGGCATGGCTTTTGACGTCTGTGTTCGTCTCATATTTTATGGAAATTTTCAAAAATGCAGTCCAAAAGAAATCCTTTTGTAATGATATGTATTTAAATTTTTCTGATTTCTTGAGCTAATAAATTCAATTTTGAAAAAATGAAGCTTACTTCTTTTTCAATTGCACCCTTCAAATCTTACTTTGTTAAATTTTATAACATAATGTGACATTTAAAGCGATTTTACCGGTTCTTTTTACTAAAAATTTCTCTGAGAACTGCAAAAAATCTTTCTTCGTTTTCAGTCAGGACAAAATACTTTAAATTCCTCTACTATATTTAAATAAGTTTGTTTCTGAGTTTTGCTATAAAAAATGCATTATTACCCATCGTTAGCTTCCAATCTAAATGTAAGTGGATCACCAACAGCAATGGTGGTAGTTGGTCTTCCTTGATAAAGAATCAACAAACGAACACGGTTGTTTAAAGTGTTCTCAGCTGGAAGATACTCAATGGGAATAGGAGCTCCTGATCTTCTAAAATATTAAAAAAAAGTTTTTTGAATTATGGAATTTTAAAATTCAGTAAATGCCATTAAAATCAATTTAAATAAATGTTTAAATAAGCATAAAAAATACATTGTTATATTTTTATTTAGGTGCTACATTGACTTATAATAAAAATTATCGAAATTGGAAAGCTTCTCAATTGGAAAAACTCTTTTGAAGAATAAAAAAAGGGAAAAAAATTTTTATTTCTTTTTTTCTTTTTTTAATTGTCATGCAGTTTTAATCATACTTATTAACGAAGCATTTAAATATTTAATACCATAAAACATTTCTCACTTCTAAAAATTCATAATTTATAAAATTTTTAATTAATAAATTAACTTTTTGAATTTTTATCTAAAATGGCTGACCAAAAAACTTGACTTTTATTTTAGGACACTAAACAAGTATACCAAAGGTCAATCCAAGTCAATTTTTTTTAAAGATATCGTGCTAACAAACTAAAATTTACAGATAGACATTCGTAAAAACATGTTTTTCGGGTTCAGGGGGTCACAAAACGTAGACATTTTACAAAAACTGAGGGGAGTAAAATTTTACACAAATCTAATACATTTTCTCTGAAGAGAATATAATACGCTCAAACAGTTCATTAATTGAACAATACCTAGTGTTAACAAAATAATTTTTTTGGCCTACAAAACAGGTTTGTTAGGTCAATAAAATAGTTTCTTTGACTCAACAAAAATGTTTAGTTGGCTGTGTAGCAACCAAATAATTTTTTTGAGCCTATCAAATTTTGATTAATAGAACCAAACAGTTTTCTCATTGTGATTAGAATGTAATAATTCATATTTGAAACCAAATAACGTACGATATGAAAAAAAGTCAAGACATGAAAATTGTTGCTTTTTGGACGCCCTAAGTAATAAAAACAAAAGTATAGTGCAGCGATAAATGTTGTTAAGCGAGACTTAGTGCAACTTGTGATGAGAACGGATGCCAACGGAGCAGATTTTTTTTTTATTTTTGCTTTACAAAATTTTCTTTCAAATTTTATATTTTACTTTGCACCTTACTACTTACCCGGCTCCAATGTAGCCTGAAGTTACAACAGTTTCATCAGGACCTCGAAATAAGCACGTCAAATTAAATCTTTTGTCCCTTGCGGTTTGCACGTAGTCCGAAAATTGTACTACTACGATATTTGTCATCGTATCCCCGTACTAAAATTAAAAATTAATGATTTAAAACATTATTCTGAGCTCATTTTTTCAGTTTCAACTATGTGACAGCAGCAATTTATTTTAAAATTTTCATTTTCTCACCCGTTGTGTTCCACAATCTGGGTATCCTTGAGCTCCACTGATGCGTAAGACATTTATCGTTGCACCGTTACCGCGGAAGAAACACCGGTCATAGTATCCGTATGTATAAATTCTTCCAATAAAACCTTCCGGTGTCCTTAAAGTGAATTCCATTCCATCTTCGTTACAAGATTGAGTAACTAAAAATAAAATGAGCAGATAAATAAAATGAATAAATAATTATTTGTGACAAGCACCATAAGCGTGAATTTAGCGAAAGAGTGTGAACTAGCAATATGAACCGAAGGCGAGACGCAGATGAAAACATAGCGAGTAATACTACTTCACATAAGCAAAAGTTCTTTTGAACAAGATTCAGTATGAAACCAACATTGTCCACTGAGAAAATTTAACAGTTAAAGTAATTGGTAAAATTTGAAGAAATGGCGTTATCTACTTATGATAGGCTGCACCTATCTGAGGCAACTACATTTAATTCACAGTCGTTCTTCTGTAATTCTGTTGAAGTTGAAACAAGTGGCAAGTCTAAATTCGTGATTTATTTATATATTTTACTTTTATTTGCGAGAGACTCCTTGATATATCTTTCAGCGACTGTGTTCAGTATACACTGCTCCCTCAAATGTAGTCTTGTCTTGATTCGTCAAGACTCTAAGTGAGTGAGTTTAGCAGGTAAAAAAGTCAGGGTTGTATGTACCAGTGTTCCATTAGCGGGCTCCAAAATGATGTGCATTGATGCTCATACGTCGCGCATGGCGCAAATTGTTGATTGGTTGCTTTTAAAGGGTTGCGTCTGATTTGTTACTTTTCGCGAGTAAGTGAACCGAGTGAACCACAGTGAAAACTGACTTAGGGTACTGCCGAGCTGCCGGCGCCTTTCTTTCGACTCCTCACCTCCCCTTATCTAAGTTTGGGAGCGAACCCAAGTTCTAGGAATACGATAACTGAGTGAACTGCAACCGAGGCAGCAGTGTACACTATTCGTCATTTATGCCTTAACATTTTTCATTTTCGCATCTCATTCCCTCTTTGAAAGAAACGAGAATGAGTGAGAGACATGTGTTAAGGCATACATGACGAACACTGTACATATAGAAATTAATGAAACTTCACCCACTTATTCCACCCTATAAAACTTTGATTCTATTACAAGGTTTTAACAAAATATTTCATTTTACAAGTTTTATGTACTTTTAAAATTTTATAATAGTAAAATTGATTTTTCGACTACAAGTTCTTAAATAATCAAAATTCAAAGCTGATGTAAAGAAAATAAAGGTTCCTTACATAGAGACAAATTGAATGACTTCTATAATTAATGCATTTCATTGAAATGTTAAAAAGTTATGGTTATCTATAAGTTTGAAAAATTAATTTTTTAACTATAACGTTTCAAATTATCATAAATTTTAGCTTATCTAATGAGAAGAAAGATTCTTTGTATTGAGACAAATCAATTGACAATATATGAATCAATTTCACTCCATATTTATAAAATGTCAATTATTTAAATATTAAAATTAATTAAATTTTTCTTGTTCTTTAACTGTTCTTTATGTATTAATCCATATTTATTTATTACTAATGTTTCCTCTATGAGAGAGTAAATTAAATTTTCTTCTCGGAAGCATAGTGCTCATTAATTAAGCACTAAGGTTGATACAACTTCAATGCTACAATATTTTTAATTTCGACCACAAATAGTTTTTTTTTTATCCTACTAGGTGGAAATGACCAGATTCTCGCTACGCTTTTGTAGGAAAAAGTGAGTGACTCGCCTGCTCGGCAACCAGATAGGAATCGCGGACAAGCGGACGGGAATGACAATGGAGTTCGCAAATTCTCGTCAACCTAAAAGATGGAAACGGACAAGAATCGCAGAAATTCCGTAACTTAATGATTCATTCTATTACATATCTCATATAATTACACACTCGGCGTAGGTGTAGATCATGGATTGACAACCAACCGCAATGCATCTGTACTGCATCTCATTCTGGCCACACATACAGGCGGGAATCACCTCCATGGCGCCCTTTATACCCAATATACTATTCTAAACTACCCTTACAGTTTATCTTGTTACAGTTTCTTTATGGGATGTTTGCAAATTACAAAAAAATTGGTCAGTTGAATATTCATGAAATATTTGTCTTTTGTGAATGAGGGACTCTGTAGTTCCCTTATGCAAATGAAAGAGAAAATATAATTATAACTAACTCACCATCAAGACATTCTCCATCAGGTCCTTGCCTGCCATCATTTCTTTCATAGAAGTCATAATCTGATGCCGTATCATAGTAAACAGGATTACTTATATCCATATCTCGTGAATCTCTATCGCTTAGCTCACAATTTTGTCGATCACCAGTATAGCCACTGCTGAAGGGTTTGTAATTAAATGATCTACATACGAACTCTCTTGCATCAGCACATTCTCTATCACATTGCTCCACTGAAGGAGCTGAAGTGTAATCTCGAATAAATGGCTTTCGTACCCGCATCCTTTGCCCAACACGACGAAAGTTACCTTGTTCGTCACATCGTGCTAGCAAAGGAGGTCTACCAATTAGAGGACCAGTTGTCCCGAAAGGTCTGGCGTGAAAGATTCCTCCTTCGCCTATATACCCACCACCCATAATTCCATCATCACTGTATCCTTCATTGGGTAAGGGTCTCACTGGACTATAAGATGGACCGTCATAGTATGGTGGAGGCGGTGGTCGTTCAGGATATTCTTTTCCGGTAAATCCAGGATATCTGTAGAACGTTTCACATATCATTAGATTGCATATCTTACATAATTTCAAAAGCTAATAGAATTTCAAGCTAATCTCAAAAAGAAAAAATGGAGCGTTAATATTATCAAGAAAAAAAACAGGAAGACTCGTTAAAAAGGTTTGAATAGAATGGAATTCGAAGTTTCACAGTTGCAATAGAAAAACGACGATTTTTTTATTTTATCTAATACTTGGTTTTTGCTTCTAATCCAATTCACATAACAATTTTGGATAGAAAAGGATAGATTTTCAATACCTCACAAGTACACACTTTGCATTCATCAAACGCTATCTTATTCGTCTACCTTTGTGTGTATCCGTCGTTTTACTAGGCTCTATCTCTTCTTATCTCTTTCTATTCTTCTCAAAAAATTTGATTCTCTTTTACCCATTTTCTTGATCTTTTTCTATCTTAAGTCCACCTTTTTGAAAAGAAAATTTAATATCTTTCTATCCCCCATTTTCAATCCTTTTCTATCGTAAGTTTTAAACTTATTAATTAAAAAATTTTGAATATTCATAATAATATTTTTAATATACGCCGGGAATATTATAATTTATGCACAACTTCGGCATTTATGGCAAATTCGAAGGTGTCATTGAAAATTCTATAACTTCCAACTATCTATTTGTAAGAAAGAATTTCGCAACTGATTACGAAAAAATCCGTATTTTGTGTGCAAAGAGGTCAAAATGTCAAGAACCATCGGAAAATTATATCATCTAGTGCCATCTATCATGTGAGTACGCGAGTGACACATATTTTCGGTCGGTAACATATGTCGCTGCTCTTGCTACACTGAACGACTGACACACTATAGATGATGTCAAAACTTTATCATTTTTCGATGGAATGCTTGAGGTTTCGACCACTTCGAATGTAAAATACGGATTTTTAGGTAATCTTTCACGAAATTCTTTCTTACAGATAGATAGTTGGAAGTTATAGACTTTTCAATGACACCTTCGAATTTTCCGTCAATGTCGGAGTTATGCATAAAATTATAATCTTCCCGGCGTGAAATTTGATCTCCCACACAGCCATATTGTCTGCTGTGACAGACAATATGGCTGCGACTTCCGATGGTATGCTTGAGGTTTCGACCACTTCATATGCAAATAACGGATTTTTACATCATCTTTCACGGAATTCTCTCTTACAGATGCATAGTTGGAAGTTATAGAGTTTTTAATCACACCTTCCAATTTGCCGTAAATTCCGGAGTTGTGCATAAATTATAAAATTCACGGCGTGAAATTTCAATCTATCTGTCATTTCCCGTACAGTTATATTGTCTACACCAATCAGATACTTCGATACATGAGAAACGCCCACTGGTGTAGGCACACAAATTTCGAAGTTCGTTTATGCAATGCCCTTAAGAGATCTATTGTAAAAACCAATATCACTCATTCAAAAGAGCTCTATTCCCATCCATCCCTTGTTTATCCAACTCTTTCTTTTTCAATCTCTTTGTTAAATCTAGAACTTATATTTTCAATTTTCTTATTTATTTTTCGTTTATCCATCTTTATCCCTTTCAATTTCTTTGTCAGTATCATCACTAGCCTATCTCTATTAGACCCCTTTATCCTCTAATTTATCATATTTCTTATCTGGTATGTCTGTTTATTTCTTTTTTCTTGCACCAATATGATTCTACTCTTTTTATCTTTTTGCCTAAAGCGGATGTTTAAATTCGCTCTTCTCTATCTCATAGATATTACATACAATTATAATTTTCATGATTTTAGATTTTAAAAGAAATTTAAATTCCGAAAAGAAACACAACAACATTAAAATTATTAGGCAGATAGAAATAGAAAAATCCAGGGGCAGATCCAGGGGGTGGTTTATGGGTTCAAACCCCCCCCCCCCCTTCAGAAACTTTTGACATTGTATATCCGACATAATAATAATAAACACACAAAGAGTCGATATATTTTCCATGGATATTTTAACCCCCCCACCCCCGAAATATTTTTCTGGATCCGCCTCTGATATGTGGTATAAAAAGATTGAAATTATTTTGGGAAGATTGGTGGTAATATTAGTGTATCCATTGTAGCGCGTGAAGTGAAATATAAGCGTAATGATTGTTGCTATACTTTTCCTAATCTTATCTGAATTAGACATTATGTCATTTTCCTATTTGTTTTAATGGTAGTTTTTATATAAAATAGATTTCATATATACTGAAGTCTCGATTTAAGCTCATTCAGCATGGTCTGTAATGGCCTCTCATAATTAAAATGTAGCAGGCGGATATTCTAGGAAATCAGAACATTGGGACTGTTTAAATAAAAACTTCGGTTCGAAATTGCTGAAAGCAATCTTCGCGGTGTGTGAAGTAACCAGTTGACATACTTTGTTAAAAATAGTTACTTTACATGTTATTTATAGGAACACAAAGTGCATCTTTAGAGATGAGTGCTTTTTGCAGAATATTTATCACATAGCTGCATATATCAGCATCATTTTTGTTTCAAGAAATGTTATATTTATGTAATACTTTATGATAAGTGCGGTTTGCAAGTTTCTGCTATTCAGTGTAGGAACGTTTCCACCAAATATTTGTATCAATTTTGAATTTAAAATAATCGACGTACCTTTCCCTTTTTGGAAAAACTTCCTTATCCGGAAATCTGTCTCCTACTGGATATCGCCCCGGATGTAAAGAATTTCCAAGCGGATAACGTGAATTTTCTGATATCGAATAAGGATTAATAACAGGAGGATACCCAGAAACAGGTGGAACACTCGTATCAGGATGATATCTAGTAGGAGGAACATGCGGAAAACTATTAGCAGGTACAGGGTATCTCTCCATGCCATACGAAGGAGAATAATAAGGTCCTCTTATTGGGATTCTGTTAACATTTACAGGAGGTCGATCTACAGGATATCTCTCTCCCGGATATCTTTCTCCTGGATATCTTTCTGCAGGGTATCTCTCCGCTGGATATCTCTCTGGGCCTGGTGGATAGCGTTCTGGAATTGATGGATATCGTTCGGGAACTGGTCGATACCGACTTCCAGAACGATATCCTCCATCATCAGGTGAATATTGATCATTAACAGGATATCGATGAGGTCCACCGGGAAAGCGGTCACCTCCTATTGGAAGATGAGCAGGTGGATATCGTCCAGGTGGTGAAGGATACTTTTCTAGATAGGGCTTCTCATAATCATCTGGGTAACCTGAAACTCAGGCAAACCATTTTAATTTGACTGTATTTTAGTGATACATATCGAGTCGAGAAATGGTCGATATGCATCGATCGATCAAAATGTGGTAAAATTAACATTCTTGTATTCACTTGACTTTTTCTAAAATTTGTAAAACAAAGGAAGGTATAAAAATAAAAAATTATAAATTATAAATCAGTTTCCATGTATCCTTAGTAAATATTAGGTATGCACAATAATTAATAATAATTTTCTCGACTATCGAGTGTTTCCATCAAGTTCTAACGCATCCAAATGACAATTTTCTAATAGAAAGTTGCTATTATCTCGGTAATAATTTTAAAGCTATTGACTTGAAATTGAAATGAAAGTGTTAAACTTGAAATAGCAAAAAAATGTAATTTCTGTTGTTGACTCTTGCATATTTTTTCTTTGACATTTAGGTAAATAGAATGTTTTTAAACACATCAAAATGAAAGGAAATTATATGCTGTATACTAATTAATGTAGATGCTTTTTAACCCATTGCTTATATTGAAATATGTGAAAACGTTTACCTGGTCGGCCAAGGGAAGGGCGACCGAAATTGGTATCTTGACCTAGAGGATCAGGTCTGTATGAAGATCCATCCCTTTCACCATCCAAATATTGATCTAAAATATTAAAGCAGAATTATTTTTCACAAAGGTTATCATAAAGAATTATCATCTATAAAGATTCATTCATGGATTACAATTTTTTGGTCACAATGGTTCTTTATAATTTTGAAAAATTGATATTTCAACTATAATTTTTCAAATTATTATAATCTGAAGCTGAAATAAAAAAAAAATAAAGATTCCATGTGTCGAGACGAATTGTTTGACCTGTAAGATTAATACATTTTATTTAATCGTTAAAAAGTTAAGATTATTTTTAATTTTGAAAAATTTATTTTTCAATTGTAACTTTTTAAATTATCATATTTTAAAACTGACGTAAGAAAAATACAAATTTCTTGTGTTGACACTAAGCAGATAACCCAATATTAGTACATTTGATTAATTAATGAATACTTCCCCTATGAGGACAGCAAATCAAATTTACTTCCAGGAAGTAAAAAGCTCATTGAATGAGCACAAAAGTTGACACAATTTTACAGCTAGTTTCTAACTTAGGTTGCAATTAATTTTTACTATAAAATGAGTAAAAATATTTAAAAGGTAAATATTATTAAATTAAAAAGGATTAAAAGAATACGATGTCTTATACCAGTGGTATTCTATTTCTTTTTTAATTCATGGTATGTACAATTAATATCAATATTTATAGAACAATTTTAAAAAGTGTATAATATAAATTTTTAGTCAGATAATTTTCCTTTACAATATGTGTAGTGTGAATGATATTTTATATTATTTTCACTATCTTTTGTATTTTATACGGTTTCGTGCTATTTCGAAGGTATTAAGCTCCTTTCCTATGGAATATATGTACCAAATTTTGTCCCACATGTTTTTGATAGCTTTTTTCCTGATCTATCGAATGGTTATAACCATTTTTTTAAAAATTGAAAATTTGACCGATTTTTTTGAAAATCAAAATATTTTTGACTTTTGCAGAAAAAAGGCATGTTTTTTTTCGTTTTTTTTTTTTAATAAAGCTTAAGTCTTTATCTTTCGATGCTGTAAATTTCATCTTACCGTTTTTTGTTGTTTTCGAGAAATTAAATAAAGAGTAAAGCGCCGCGCCAATGGCGCTCGAGACTACTGGGCTTCTCGCTCGGCAAATCTTCTTCGGACTCATTTATCGTATCAATTATGAATATTTATTATTTATTAAACTGCTCTCTGTATTATACAGGGTAGAGACTGTCATTAAAGTTTTCTAATGCCTGCATTACACCCATTGTAGGGACGTAATATTAAGGAAAAAGACTATTTCCACGTATTACAATATATTTATTAGATAGAAATTTATTTCCTTAATATTACGTCCCTATAATGACTGTAATGCAGGCATTAGAAAACTTTAATGACAGTCTCAACCCTGTACGATGCAGAGAACAGTTTAATAAATAATAAATATTCATAATTGATACGATAAATGAGTCCGAAGAAGTTCCGCCGAGCGAGAAGGCCAGTAGTCTCGAGCGCCGTCGGCGCGGCGCACAGTATTCCGGATGCGTGTTTTTTTGTTCAAAATACTCTACAGCTTATAATTCTCAACCGATTTGGATGTTTTGTTTAAAAATGTTTTGGAATAGTTGTACCAGACCGTCTATAGAATGGATTGTTGAATTGAAGCATGAATAATTATTTATATAAGTCAACAATCAGGAAAATATAAATCTGTCATAATGCTACTAGGCCTTGGAATCAATGTTGACACTCATAAGGAACATATACAATTAATTTTAGTTTGAAGCTAATTGTTATAAACAAATTATATAAACAAATACTTGAATGAGATGCTGAATGGCACACAAAATTTTTGGTTAATTGAATATGCTGAAATATCTTATCAGAATAATGCTCGTAACAAAAAATGACCATATACTATGAATTACTATTGTTATAAATAATTTTAATAAATAATTTGAACTTTTTTTCATATTTTCATTGAAATTTGTTGCTTTTCTTATCTAATGGACGTAAAATATGTTTGAAACAAATTATCTGAAATAAGCCATTGTATTAAGTAAATATTTATAATTGTTTATAAAAAAAATTATAAGCAAATTTAAAAATTAGTCATTTTCAATCAGAAAAAAATTATTTTTTGATTAAAACGGCTTCCAGACAACCGCACAATAATATTGCAATAATAAGGAATTACTATATTTTAATAACTACTGATATTATAGTAATTTTATAAACAAATTTTAAGTTTTTTCACGGTTAGAATGACTAAACCATCACGTAGTTTAATCATATAACTAAATCATGTGACTAAACAACGTGATCTAATAACGTAACTAAAGTACGTGGTCTGAACTAAGATTTGAAAAACCTTTAGTTCCTTTTTTTTGCCGCTAGATATGATATGTGATCGATTCTCACAATTGATGGTATTATTTAATACTATAAATAAATATGAGCGACTCGCAGGTGGAATATATTCTTTTTTGTTTATTGTAGGGAAATCGTTTTTGAACCTTGTCTTTTGTAAATTGGATAAAAAAATAACATATTTCTAGGAAAAAATGAAAAAAATGCAAATTGTTCACTAAAATGTTTATAACAATAGTAACTACTCACATATTTTAATTATTTGTTATTGAAATATTACTGTTCGGTTGTCTGTAAGCCGTTTTCATCGAAAAAATAATTTTTTTCTGAGTGAAAATGACTCATTTTTAAATTTGTTTGTAAGTTTTGTTATAAACAATTATAAATATTTACTTAATACAATGGCTTAATTTAAATAATCTGTTTCGAACATATTTTATGTCCATTAGATAAGAAAGCAACAAGTTTCAATGAAAAAATGAAAAAAAGTTCAAATTGTTTATTAAAATTGTTTATAACAATAGTAATTCTTAGTATATGGTTATTTTTTGTTACGAGCATTATTCTGATGAGATATTTCAGCATATTCTACTAACCAAAAATTTTTTGTATAATTCAGCATCTCATCCATGTATTTTTTTATATAATTTGTTTAAAACAATTGCTTCAAACTAAAATTCCATTCTATAGACGGTGTGGTACAACTATTCCAAAATATTTAAAAAAAAAAACGTCCAAATCGGTTCGGAATTGTAGGCTGTAGAGGATTTTGAACTACTGGCCTTCTCGCTCGGCGGAACTTCTTCGGACTCATTTATCGTATCAATTATGAATATTTATTATTTATTAAACTGCTCTCTGCATCGTACAGGGTTGATACTGTCATTAAAGTTTTCTAATGTCTGGATTACAGTCATTGTAGAGACTTACTTTTATAAACAAATAATTTTTTTAAATTTAGGATCTATTAAAAAAAAAATTTGTTTTTATTGAAAATTAATGTACTTTAGACAATTCAGTCATTACACCCAAAATTTGAGAATGGACCGTTGAAAATTGTGTCTAATAAATTTTTGAACTCGCGTTCGGACCACAAGCGATCGCCTGATCCGGCCGGGCAAACGAACATCGAGTAGATTTTTCGAGCGTGAAAAGTTTGAAAATTCATTTCTTCGAAATATTTTCGACCAAAAAACACAACAAATAAAAATATTTCGCGCCAAATATGGTAAATTTTTTATTGTAAATTTTGTAAGGAATGAACCATATATAAAATACAGGTGAAATATTATACCATTTGAATAATTAGCCTTAATCCATTTTCATATTTTCCATATTGCAAATTTGATATATTTTATAAAATAAGTATTTACTTAATAATTATATTTGATAATATTAATAATTATATAATAATTAAAATTTGAGCTCGAATAACTCTTTAGCCAATAGATTTAGCGAAAAATCATAAGAGACCTTTTTTGTCACTGAGTTATAAAATTCTAAAAAACAAAGAGAATTTTTCCCATGTTATTTCTATAAGAAACTTAGGTTGGAGTGCGGACTATTTTAAAGTTAAGGGCATGTGTTACTTACTATATGAGCGAGTTTTTAAACCCGGATTTTTTTCTACAATTTTTACATTTTTAAAAAAATTTTAGTCAACATCAGTCCGTATTCACATTCTTGACGGTTGTTGATCATAATTTTTTTGAAAATATAAAAATTGTAGAAAAAAACAGGGTTTAAAAACTTGCTCATATGGTAAGTAACACATGCCCTTAATATTAAGAGTTCAAACTTTCAGAGAATTTTTTTGTTATCTATTTGGAAGCATTTGAGCCTCTGGGAGCAAAGAAATTCGAAAATATCCCTATTAAGGACCATCCTAATATACATACATACATATATATATATATATA